>OZ014457.1:0-205179 GCA_963966035.1 Acleris laterana
CACTACCAACCTCTTAAGCGGCTTAATTGTATTGATTAAACTACCACTTATAAGAACTGTGGCAGAAATCCTATTAATCAAGTAAACACATAAGTGATACTAATTAGAACCAAGTGTTGAAACTATAACACACGAATTTCAACCTAAACTTTTAAAAGAAAATCTCAACTGAAACCAGTATAAAGAGATTAGAACAATGGAAAAGAGGACGCACTCTGTATACCACCAGAATGTCCTTTTCACAACAACTCTACTAAGAACAGATAAAACCTTTTAAAATAGTTTTATCTCGAACAGATTGCGCCTATGGCGTAATCGGAAGAAACCCTAAAACTAATAAAAAAAATAAAACACTATGCCCTACTACGGACAAAACATGACAGCACAACTAAAATTAAATGGATGCGCATCCTTGGTTACTTAAAATTAAAACTTAGCCTACCTCACTCTACTTCAATATGCTTTCATTCCAGTAATCCAATCCTTTAAAAGAGCCAACAGTCAGGACAAATCTTTTCCCTTCAATAAAACACCTGCAGTCCGGACGAAATATACCAAACAAACCAGTAAATCATACCTTAAAGAGCCAACGGTCGGGACAAATATTCTACCAACGCCAAAAATCTCAGCAAGTCCAGACATACTATGCGTTCCGTACATAGTACAAAAAACACATAAGTACCTAACAAATAAACATAAATTTACTATGCCTAACACCAAAATTAAGCATTCATATTGTAAATGAGTCCCCTAGCTCATAGAATCTACCATGGACTCATCCTTGTTTAACACATCTTTATTTCGACAAAATCATCCGCGCGCGAATTGGCTAATTCAAGCTTCATGCATAACGCTTTAAGTTGCTGCATTGACGTGACGTCTAATAACGCAAGCTCGCGACTATATTCAGGACGAATATTTCTGACAATTATATCCAGTTTTACTGCCTCAGATATAGGTGAACTCAAACGAGAGATCAAACCACCCATAATTGACAGGTAAACCACTATCGATTCGTTTCGCGCTTGTGTACGAGACCTTATCTCGCGAAGCAACTTAAAGTCAAAGTCTGGAATATCAAAGTCTGCTTTCAAAGCCGCGAGAAGCTGCGAGTACGATTTGAAGCTATCTTTATTTGCTCGGTACCAAAATAACGCGGGACCCTCAACAATGTCAGGAAATCGATTAAAAACAACGCGTTCCGGTATCTCTCGAGAGAGCCTAAGTTCCTCCAGTCGCGTTGTAAAAGCACGCACGCAAGTATCCCCTTTATACTTTAAATTAAGACTCGACAAGTTATGCCGAGGTTCAGAGTGACACACCACTTTAGCAATTGGTTCAGACGGAACCTGAAATTCCTCATCATCTGAATCCGAAGACTCTGACAGTGGATTTAAGATTGACAGACAACTGACAAGAGCCCCTTTAAGTTTGTTAACCTCAGACTCAAAATTCGACACACGCGATAGACGATCCAAATAGTAGTTACATCTACCCACTAACCTGTCCTGCTGCGACTTGGAAAACTCACTGCCCTGCATAATCTCCGACTGCAACTCATTCACCTTCACTCTGCATGCATCGACTTCTGTTTGTGAATCAACTTCCTTCATATCAGACGCAGGCTTAAGGCTGCCACGTCTTACAAGAGCACGAGTCTGTCGAAATAATTTTCTTAAAGTATCACAGCTATGTTTAGTGTCAAAGGGTATGTGTAAAGCAGTCAGTTCATGTGCCAGTTCCTCCTTAGTGAGGTATTCAACCTTTACATTCAGGTCCATGGTCAATTATAAAAACAGTATAATGGAACAAATCAAGCCTTGCAATAGTGCAGTATGCTACGTGCTTATTAGCAATAGAAGATGCACACAACACACAATTTAAGAAACAAACAAACCACTGTTCTGTTACACAATCAAAACAGTAAAAGGTTAAATAAAGTTAAAGTGTTTTACAGGAGAACACACCACCAATAAATATTATGTGCTTTCATCTCATTGAAACAGTCAGAACATAAGAAGTTATGAAAAAGGCTAGTTATTCCTTATATATAAGAGTATAAAGGAATTTAATAACTATTAATACCCTATTAACCCTGTAAAGACAGACAAAAGATATGAGATAAAGCATTAAATTCACATTTAAAGAATACTTAAACAAAGAAACCATTCCTTCAGGCCATACGTTGGGTACGCCACTGAAACATCCTCAATCGGCAGGCATGAGACGTTGAGAGGGCCAGAGGGTTTCATGGGCCTGAGAGTAAGTCACCTCGAATTTGTAAAAGTAAAAAGGCGCCCTGGGTAACCTTACTACAAACAGGGATGGTTTCTTGTTACAAGTAAAACAAAAAGGGTGGTTCTCCTTGGTTTATTGGTATCATCACATACACACAGATAATGCCTCGAGTAACAGTAGCACCATATTAATATTAAGTCCCATCGGGTTACTGACTACAGAAATAGAAACATCACTTATCTAGGGTGAAGTACTCATGTGGTCAAGTGTGTGTAAGGTGAAGTTAAGTGGCAAGCGAAGACTTGATGTCCCAGAGATATGCGAAGGGGGTTGCAACACGTGGCACGGAGGTCCCGCCCATGTGGTCCAACACGAAGCGCCCTTCACGGTATCCGGGGTTAAGGCTACGCCTAGCACTAAAAACCCTACAACAAGAATTGTAGTTATTAATAAAAGAAACCTTAATTGAAAGCTAACCTATCAGCCCTAGCCATGAGGTAAATATAGTACTCACCACAAAGTGGGTTTTATGTAGCCTTATATCATGAGGCTAGTTGAGGCCGGCATACACACGGTGCCCCCATAAAACGTGGCACTGGCTGAAAGAAAATGTAGCTTATTAGAATTTGGTTGGGACGGTGGTGCTTGCCGACGGGAGCGTGGTCTCTCACGATACTCACCTTAAACAGGCACGTATATCGCCTAATGACCCTGTTTTACAAGGCAGGAGTCAGCGCTTGGGATACAGAAAGCTGCATGATGCTACAACAAAAGAGTTCACGTGAATCGACAAATCAAGAAAGAGATACACCTTTAACAGCGTGGGAGGCGAGTATTACTTACGGTTTATTATATTAGTAATATCATGTAGTTCATGGGCATTTGTCGCCTATTTGTTTAACCGGCACACAGATATGAGTACTGCCACGATGCATGAAATTGTCATCGTATAAACTGCCTGAAACAAAAGTTAAATGGACATAAAAACAAATCCCACATGGGCACGATGAAAAGAAGCATCGAATAAACACCGCAACTCACCGCTAATTATCCATTTGTGAAGGTTATTAAATTATATATGAAGAAGGCAATGCTGCCCTTCCCACAAGCGGAATCTGAATCAAAGAGAATAGAGCGAACCTAGATGATGTGGCAATCCCTCTACGTCATTATGGTCGCGAACTCGTTTCACTCTTAGACGGCAACGCTCGTTCACTGTTTTAACAATTTAGAAATCAAAACGAATCTAAAACAATTCACAAGATAGTCCTAAAGATATTCTATGAATCCTGAAACAATATAATTTTACATGCCGAATGATCCGAGTCTTAGTCCATAGATCAAAGCGCAGGAGCGCAGCAGTGAAACGTAACGCACGCTCACGCTTGACTGAAGTATTGATTGACTCCGTCTCACTCTATCTCCGTTCGTAACCAAAGCGAGAGAAAAGGACAGAACTATGTGTACTCGATCCTTGATTTTGGTGCAGAAGCCCACCAGTAGTAGTGTTGCTATAAGAAAAAAACTAAGCAAAAAAACGGGTGTTACAACGTGACGTTTTTCCTCTTATTTTTACATATAGGTACAATTACAGTATGCGTTAGATCTTGCGGTAAATGTCCAGTTTTCAGTATCGCTGTGAACAACAGGGCCAATAAATACCCCTGCCGCCGTATTTTATATGTTCAACCGTCAGTCCATCTAACCCGGGTGATTTCCCACCCGTCATTTGTTTGACAATGTTGGCGAGGTCTGTTGCCGTGATAGTGATCGATATCGGAACGTCAGCGTCGATTTCTGCGTCAACCTGATGGATAATAGCAGGCTTCGGTTGCGTGAAGTTTACTAAATGCCTCTGCGACGTCACCGTCATTGGTTCGCCCGTCAATATGCGAAGGGAAGCTAGATGTGGGATCTTGTTACCCGTTGCCAAAATTTTCCGAAGTTCGTACACTTCATATCAGATGCAATGTTGTCCATAACTATTTGTTCCTGTTTATTTTAACAAAAACGTAATGCTTGGTTAAATTGCGCTCTGCATTGTTTACGTCGCTCGGCCGCCTCGCCCGCAGAAGGGCAACCGGAAGCGGCATATTGTTCTGCCGCGTATTTATTCCAACCAGGAACTACTACGCTTCTTTTCCGTAGATTGTCGCGTCTACATAAAGCTGCTCAAGCTGCGTCTTGCATGATAGATACCATTCTTTTGTAACAATAATCACTGTTTGTAGGTGTTTCTAAGTATATCTTCTCCGACATTAGTCGATAAATGCGCTTATTAACTATTCGCGTAAAGTTTTCAATTTGCGATTTCCTTACACGATTTCCAATTGCACCTACCTCAACTAAAAGGAAGTCCCAACCACTAATTTGTATTTGCAATTTTTAAGAAGGAAATAAACTATTTTTCATTTTCATTTTTCATTTTCATTTTTACCTAGGTGGACCTGTATTATTTATGTTATTGCACAACGTCAAAGAATCTAATTTCAACTGGACAAACATAGGACGGTGATCTGTCCAGTCTATCATTAGGTCTATGGACAGAGTACTAATTGCATCGTATACGCTCTCAGTCGCCAGGCAGTGATCGAGCCAACTAGTAGTGTTATGCGCGTCACATGACGTATGAGTATGTAGCTTGCGGTAGTAACAGCTTGTCGGCATATTTCAAGTTGTATTCCGAACAGAACATCTCTAGTTCATATCCGAAACGGTGTGCGGGATCCGCGTTAAAATCTCCCAATACTAGGCAGTCGGCAGACCCTCGGTCCTCTATAATGGAGTGTATTTTGCCTAATAATTCACAGTATTCAGGAAGGTTGTCAACACTGGCCGTAGGCATGTAAACTGTGATAAGAAGTAAAGTGTTCGAGTCGGATGTGCTTATTTCTATTGCGCATAGTCACGGTGTGTCGCAGTCTATCGACACCACTTTTAGCTTGTTGTTGTATAGTATAGCTACTCCACCGTGTGGCCTACCGCGCAGTATGCCCGTTGAACTATCAACCGCTGACGTACCCACACTATTGTATTTTTTTTTTTTTTTTTTATGGCATAGAGAAGACAAACGAGCACACAGGCCACCTGATGGTAAGTGGAAACTGTGACCCATAGACATTCGCAATTCGCAAGACCGCAATGCAATCCTAAGACTGCTAACGCGTTGCCAACCCTGAGGACTAAGATGGAATGCCTCTATGCTAGTCATTTCACCGGCTGTCTTATCCCCAAACCGGAACACAACAATGCGAACACTGCTGTTTGGCGGTGGGTTAATGGATAAGATGGTGGTAGCGATCCGGGCGGACCCTGCACAAGGTCCTACCACCCGCAAAATTCGTTGTGAATAGTGTTTAAATAATTAATATCGGTTGATAGTAACCATGTCTCCTGTAATAGTACGACATCGTTGTTGGTGCACAGGTCGTGGATATTGTAGATCGGCGGACAGACCTACAATTAATCGAGGCTATTTTGAGTTTCGCGAAGATGATCTAGTGTAGTTACTCCTGCGAGTATTATTATGATAGTATCTACCAACTATTACGCCTGGGGGCCAAATATCTGTTTTCATTATGCTGTCTAGTTTGTCCCACGGTATTGTAACTATAAATTCATTGTAGGTTACTTTTTCATTGCTAGGTAGTTTCTCTACTCTTAAAACATTTACGCCGAACTCCTTTACATACTCTGCTAGCTTTTGGGTTGTAACTGAGCCTTCTAGGTTTGCAACATAGATGTTAGCCGTTCGAGCAGCAGCTCTGATCATAGTGCTGACGATATTTCGTACCTTGATAATCAAACCGTCACTAAATAAAATATAAACTAGTGTAGTCTTTTTGCGACAATTCGGAGCAACTGGTTGTTGTCGTTTGAACCGGCGTAGCCATATTAACCTGCGTCGACTTACTTGGACGCTGTGTCTTAGTATTTGGTCTTGAGGCTTTCGTCTGTAAGTTTTTAGGCGCCCTAATGATCTGTGCTTTAGCTCCTAACTGACATTGCAAGGAGTTCGTTACCGGCGAATCGTCGTTATTTTGTTCTTGCGCGACGATAAGTGGTGTGGGGGTCTCTGTCTGCGATAACACAATATCCCGATAACTCGGCTTAGGTGGAGGCGCCGTGTCAAATCCTCTATAGCCATGGTAGTCAAAATCGTTGATCCCAATGGGCCCACTGTCTTCTACCCTAGTTTTGTATGGGGTAGCGTTTTGTAACACTTGCACATTGCTTTTAAACTCTTCTATCTGTCTTTGGAGAGACTCAAGCTGGTCAAGCGGGGCGAAGTTTTGGTGAATGTTCGCAATATCAGCTTTGATGGACACAATATCCTTTAATAGCCGGGTCACATCGATATGGTCGAAAGTCACTGGGGGTAGTTTGGAGAGTTTGCGCGCTACAAAGATTAGAACATTTTCTGGATCCACCGCTCTTAGAACTTTCACAATATCTTCCAGTTCCCGCTGAGCTTTCTCCTCGTTTCTTCTTACGGTCAATCGTTGATCGGTAGGAACTGCCTCGTAGAGAAGAGTTTTTTCAGCGCGAATGTCCGTTACACTGAACCCCCGACTGCATATCAGCACTATACTCTCGTCGTCCATTATATCTAGCTTGTTTTGAACGAAAGCTAATAGTTCGTTAATAATAACGTTACAGTTAGTACACCTTGCCATGCTTTTAATATTTTTGATAAAACACACGTGCGGAGTGACAACCCTGCGCGGCCGCCATTGGCAGACTGGATGACTTATCAATACTGTTAGATATATAGAGTAATTAATGACTTAATGTATACTCAGATCGCTTTATACATTAACCACATACATCGTAACATTTATATAAAATGTTATATGCTTACAAGAACAACGGTAAAAAACGTAACCTAAATATATTTGTGAGGTATTACAGTCCCCACGCGTTTTATAGATTCCTGAAATCCCGAAACTTAAATTATTAAAATAATATTTTCAAGAAGCCGCCTCCATATTTCCTTAACATTTTCCGAGATTTTGCCAAGTTTAGGAAAATATGTCTCCGAATTTCCGAACCCTAGTTATTATACTATTCCTCCACATGCAACAAATAAGTTTAGCATTATTTTAATGCTGTGTACTGAAACAATGCTGAAATTTGAGCAATTGGTCTACGGAAATAGGATTGCAATTTATAGAGCAACAAAATCCCTCTAGTTAGTGTGCCATACTGTCATAATTAATTAATCCGGTTTCCTGGCAGCTGTTCAGCGGTGGCTGTGACAGTGGTTGGGCAACAAAGGGGTTGAAAATCAATTGAAGGTGTGCAATTTATAGAGCTTTGTGTTTGGTGTGATATTATAGCTAATTATGTATTTAATTAGAATATAACATTACCAGGCGTTTTAATTGGGCGGCACGAATTGGAGCCAGGTGCTCTTTGGCATCGCCTGGTGGGGAGATCGACTGAATATTTGCGCCTGTATTTTTACACACATGATTTTGAAAGTCCACTCTTATGAAAAAGTACAGACATAAACCTCTATAAATGACGAATCGACTTTGGTACTTTTTACCGCATCTAGGAGGTCACCTGGCACTACTTTACTCAATACTCAATACATTTATTGCATTCCACATTTGACAGATGTTGTTGTACAATCATAGGTAAGGTATACTATACATGTTTATGATACGTGGACCCTGTTGGGCACAGCAACAATAGCAGTGAAAACTGAGGAGAGGGCTTAGTTTTATAATATTATAATTTGTTATTTCTGGTTAAAGAAATATTTTTTCCCAAAAAGAAATTACATTTCACTTCGTTGAGAAATTATATAACATAAATTTTTGTTTTCCATGCTCCGACAACTCAAAACAAATACTAAAAGCTAAACACAAATTTAGAGTATACTTTACAAACTAAAACTAAAGGCCAATTACATGTTCATGCAAGGTTTATTTTATTTACATAGCCGTTCTATTCTAATTGTAAAATAAAGTTTAATATTTATTGTCTACATTTCCTGTTCAATTTTACCACAAGAACAACTCGAGCGGAAACCGTCAGTTTAAAAATATCGTTTAAAGTGGGTATGTAGAGAAATATGCTTACAAGATAGGGCACTAACCTAGATAAGGATGCGCAAACAAGTTGTTTCATAGTGGTCAAGACAAACAGCTGACCCATTTCTACCTTTAATAGAACAATTGTAGATTTTTAACGTGTTAAAGTGCCCGTGCGTCTTACTTAATAAATAAATCACTTTTATCACATTTTTTATTTTTTATTATTATTTATATCTCTTATTCGTTAGGAAAATGGAAATCTCGGAGTACGTTTTTGTTTTTTTTTAATATTCTAAATGAGTCACTGATTTTTTACCTCAGCGAGGAGTTTATTATTTGACTGTACTCCCACAAAACTCACCATTCTTCTGCCGTGGATTGTTCTTATTCGAGGCAGTATTATGTGATCTTTTCTACGGCTGTTGCGATTAGGTACGTCGATTACGTTCGTGAACTTTTGAAAAAGTAATCTCAGCACGAATATTTTTTTAAGAATTTTTCGAATAAGAATGCATGTTTGGTATGTATGAAGTTGCCTTAGGCTCATCAGTTTCGTTTCCTTATAAATTGTACATGACGGCGTTTGGTAGTTGTAATTTAATAGAACTTTTATTATTTTGTTTTGTGTAATTTGTAGATTTTTTAAATTTGTTTTAGGCGCCTTACCCCCAAACTTCTACACCGTGTCCAATAAGTTCGAATACACATCTTTTTGCACTAACCCTAAAGAGTCTTTAGCAATGCTGTATGTCTTTAGTAAAGACATACAGACTACAGGCCATCGAATTCTTATTTTAATTTATAAAGTATGTTGTCGTTAACAAAATATAATCGTTTCAAACGTCAAGCATTTGTAGTTTGCTTTTAATCCACGATGAAACAGTTTCGTGAAACGATTATCAGAAAATTTAGCAATGGCGACAGCCCAGGTGCTTTCTTCAAGGCCTTAAAACCCCTTGGAATTAAACGCAATCTAGTTTACACCACAATCAAAAGGTATAAAGAGACCTCCTCAGTAGAAGACAGGAAAAGATCCGGTCGGCCACGTTCAGCTAGAACCGATAGAGTAGTAAAGATTGGGAGAGAGTGACTTCGGCGGAAAATACACCGTTCTATCCGAAAATTGGCTGCTGACCTGAAAATTTCAAAAGTATCGGTACACAATATTTTGAGGGTGGATCTTGGATGCCATGCCTACAAAAAACGAAAAGTTCATGGCATTTCCGAAGCGACCAAGAAAAAGAGAGTACAAAGATCCAATATAATACTTTATTGGCACGCAGGGGATGAGTTTGTATTTTCTGACGAGAAACTGTTCGTGTTAGAACAGCCTCATAATGCCCAAAATGATCGATTGTGGGCACCAATGATAAAAGACATTCCGGACAACCAGAAAAATGTTCCGAGGTTCCAGAGCTCACCATCGGTGATGGTGTGGGTGCAGTTTGTAAGCGGGGTAAACTACCTCTAGTATTTATCGATAAAGGCGTTAAAATCAATGCTCAATACTATAAATCCGAGGTTTTGGAGAAAATTGTTGCTCCAAATTTAAAAAGGATGTTTGAGAACGAATTTTATGTTTTCCAACAACACGGAACTCCTTCACACACGGCAAACGCTGTTCAAGCTTGGTGTCAGGCTAATTTGACCGATTTTCTGCCGAAACATGAATGGCCACCCAGTTTTCCGGACTTGAATGTATTAGATTATTTCGTGTGGTCGTACATGCTCTCGAAACTACATGATTATAAAATCGCAAACCTGGATCATTTCAAAAAGGTTATCGAGCATATTTGGGATGAAATACCAATGGAAGCGGTGCGTGCCGCGTATGATTCATTTGAGAAACGTTTAAAGCTAGTAAAAAAAGTTAAAGGTGGAGTTATTCCGAAACATTTGTTGTAAATATCGTACATAAGTGTGCGGTGCGTGCCGCGTATGATTCATTTGAGAAACGTTTAAAGCTAGTAAAAAAAGTTAAAGGTGGAGTTATTCCGAAACATTTGTTGTAAATATTGTACATAAGTGTGCCATTAATAAAGTATAGTTTTCATTGTATAAACTGTTCGTACATTTATTTTTATTGAGAATCTAAACTGTATGCGAACTTATTGGACACGGTGTATAAGGTATAGTAGATGTGGCTTTACTAATGAGTTACATATTGTTTGGCGCACTTGATGTGGAAGACAATGAACTATTTTGCGGAGGGATCCCAATAAAGAAGAGAGTATTGATCTAATTACAGTTTAAATAACTGTCCATATGCAGGCCAAGATATTTCTCGTGGTCTTTTTGTTGTATAACTTCTCCGTCAAGCTCGAGCGGTGTGTGCGTGGGGACTTTTTTTATTTTTTGCTTTAAAGATTATATAACAAGTTTTGGAAACATTAATCGTCAAGAGATTGTATCGGAACCATGAGTGTAGTTTATTTAAATCTTCTTGAGCTTGTATTATTACTCGTAGTTCCTCTATTGAACCACCAAAGTAAAAGAGGCAAGTATAGTCTGTGTAAAGCGATATACACCGTGGGAACGAGGAATCCGACAAACTTTAACCATCGATTCTAGAGCCAATTTGTAGTATATAATGTGATATAACACGTAGTCCAATAACGCATGATTTCAGAGTTTTTAATTATTTTAAAAAAAAAACATAATTAATTGTGATGGGCACCTTTCCGCCGGGAGTGGCGCGGGGCGGGCTTTTTGATTAAGTTATGTGTATTTTAATTGTTATTATTTTATATATATTTAGGTGTACGTTTTAGTATTTAGTAATGGTCATGTTTTCATTATCTTTGTGTTATTAAAATCTAATAAACGTAAATATTTAAACTCTGTCACCTTAACGTAAAGCAATATTTTCTAAGAAAGATTCATCTTGTAAATAGCTATGTCATCAACGTACAACGTAAATTAATTTAATCAATTTCTTAGTGAATAATGCTTTAGGCATAGGTGACAAAGTTCAAATTAAATTAACTATGGATTATTTTTTTATTAACAAATATCTTGGAAATTATGCGTTATTGGACTACATGTTATATCACATTATATACTACAAATTGGCTCTAGAATCGATGGTGAAAGTTTGTCGGATTCCTCGTTCCCACGGTGTATACATATCCATGCAGTCCAATTTCATGAATATTGTTAATGTAAATGAGAAATAGCAACGGTCCTAATATAGACCCCCTGCGGGATACCAACTGTGATTCTTTGGGGTCTACTCTGATGTTCACCAATTTTAACAATTAGATATCGATTTTCAAGATATGATTCAAACATTCTAATGCCCGGTTTCTGAAGTCACCAGTTAAATCTTTAATAGCTATTGATCCGTTAAAGTTATGTTTAGGTTAAACGTCGTTTAATTTTTTCTGCGTTTCTGAGTGCTCTACGAACAGTTCGATAACTATTGACAGATAAATAGTTCCTTTCGCTGCCGCTAGATGGATCTTAATAGATTGGCATACTCTAATGTCTTAATTCAACATTAATTCCGGTTTATTATTGTAAAATTTTAACTTAAAGAAACTTAACCACTCCATAATTAATAAATAATAAAAATTAAAATAGCTTATTTGCCAGTGGCTGTATGAACAAAAATTACCACACATAATCTGTGGTTGACACTTCTTAAACGAAAACTTCAATTGTACCTACGTACGTAAACAAACGATTGTTATTAGTCTAGTCTTTGTAATTGTAATAATACATATTATTACTATTATAACTAATATGGAATTGATGGAATCCGGGAAGCGTAGCAAAAATTTTACTGAGAGAGAGAAGATGCTTCTCATCGAAGTAGCAAAAGAATTCGTCACTATTATAGACAATAAAAAGACGGACGGATCTTCTGTTGAATCTAAGAAACAGGCTTTGATAGCATTAACCAATAAATTCTTCATCCAAGTACATTTCAAAAGTATTTCTCCTGTGTCTCAAGTTTCTTGGCACTGATATATTATAAATAAACTGCAATACTTCCAAATCAGACTCTGATGAACTGCTTGTATTCATAATGCAATTCCAATTATAAATAATTATGTATGATAAAACTAAACAAAATATTAACCTACACATAGAAATAAAAATCAGATGTGCTCATTTAAAAAAAAAATGTATTCATACTTACTTAACCTAAAACAATGCTAAGTACCTAATAAAAAAAAGGTCAAATAGTTATGGAGCCGATAAACGGCACACTTTGGTCAGTTAAGTTAAACCAAGTTTAAACAGAATTTATCTTTTGAGTCGGTGTTCGGAAACGCAGTTGTCAAAGTTAACGGACCAATAGCTATAATGGACAGATAAACCACCGATAAAAGTACCTCAGAAACCGGGCATAAGTACAGTCCCTGACACACCTATATGGTTAAGTTTTTGCAATAAAATTTAATGACTCACAGTGTCGAAGGCTTTTTTTAGGTCTATAAAAAGACCTAGGCCTAGTTTCTTTTGATCTATATTTGTTGTTATTTTCGTTGTAAGATTACAGTAGCCGATAGTGTGCTGGATTGCGGTCTAAAGCCATATTGACGCTCAAAAGGGAAATTTATTGAGGTTAGGTATGTCTCAAGACGTTTGTATATAACTCTTTCAAATACCTTTGACACTACAGAGATCGGGCGATAGTTTCCCGGATCAGATTTGGACCCTGATTTAAAAATAGGGGAAACTTTAGCCACCTTAAGTATATCAGGAAAAACTCCGTCTTGTAAGTGTGTATTAATGCAAGATGTTAGGCTGTTTAATATTGGTTCTTTTATGCATTTATCTACTTTTGCGCTAATACCATCAACACCCGTACTACAATTTGTATCGAGATCGGCTATTACTTTGGAGATTTCGTTACCATAACACAGTTCAAGGGTTGTCAATTTGTTCCCGCTAGGTACTAAATCCTGTAAGGAAGGGCCTGGTATGGTGATGGACTCCTTTTTCCGCACTTTGCCCGTGTATGTCGGGCCATTGTGCGTAGGGGTACCGGCTAGTAGTCTAGCCAGCCTAACTCCGACCGGAAGCGCCGGATCCTCCTGGTATCTCCACAGGCTTCTCGGAGTGACCTCGGTGTCTTGAGGATTTCAGTCCGTTGAGCGGCTACACCTACGCATTCCAGGATTACGTGGGGGGCTGTTTCGTCGGCCGACAGGCATCCCCTGCATAGGGGGCTGTCGGTCATACATAGAACATACAAATGTTTGTTAAGCAAGCAGTGACCAGTAATACATACATACATAACATTGGAGCGGGACCGACCGCTGGGCGGTCCGATCCTCTCCTGGCCAGCTGGTCAGCTGCATCGTTACCTAGAGATCCACTATGCCCCTTTACCCATTGTAGCGTGAGTTGGTTATTTGAACCTATCAACTCCAATGCTGAGTGGCACTAGTATGAGCCCGGATTGTATTATTTTGTTGTCTAGGGCTCGTAGTACCGCAGCGCTGTCGGAAACAATTCGTATCTTTTGGTCTTTGATACCCCGCCTAGCTACTGCCTTGGCAGCCTGTAGTATGGCAGTACATTCACATTGGTAGATGGAGCTGTATTCGCCTAAGGCTGTTGATATGTTGATGTTAATTTCGGGTGAGTACACTCCTGCACCTGTTCCCTTTTCCGTCTTTGATCCATCCGTATAGATGCGTAGTTCATGTATACTGGACTGGTCAGTGGGTTCCTCAGCAAGCTGGATGGTGTAGCTTTTGTTGAAGTTGTGTTGTTTGGGTACCTTGTCATTAGGAGCAGCTATCAGAGGTTGATATGCGATTGCTTCCTGAAGGACTTCGGTGTGGGTCCCGTTTGTAACACCCCAGAGGTTGAGGGATTTTAGTCTGATGGCTGCTACCGCCGCCTCCTGTTGGATGAAAAGGTTTAGGGGCGGTAGACCCAGCAGTATCTCCAGCGCCGCTGTGGGTGTAGTTTTCATGCAACCTGTAATAGCTACGCAAGCTAGTCTTTGAAATTGTTGCAGTTTATTCTTGGCTGTGGTCAGTTTGGTTCTGGGCCACCAGACCACAGCACCATAAGTGATAACAGGTCTGATCACTGCCGTTTATAGCCACATGGCAATTCTTGGGTGTATACCCCAGGTTCTGCCAAGTATCCTTTTACACTGCCAGAATATGAGTCATATTATGTGACACAGGCCTTTTCTATTTAGTTTGTTATCTAAGTGTTTGTTCCATAGCAGTTTGTCATCCAGGATGACTCCTAAATACTTGACCTCTTTGGAGAGAGTCAAGGTCGTGGCTAGGAGTTTCGGTAAGCTTAGGTTATTAATGACCCGTTTCTTTGTGAAAAGTACTAGTTCGGTTTTTGATGGATTTACTGACAAACCATGTTCGGAGCACCATCGTTCGACGATTTTGAGAGCCCCCTGCATGAGGTCGCATAGGACTGACTCAAACTTTCCCCTTACGAGGATAGCTACATCGTCTGCATAGCCTACAGTGTAGAAGCCAGCCTCGTTTAGTGAGCGGATTAGGTCATCCACCACGAGGTTCCACAGGAGCGGTGAGACGACTCCTCCCTGCAGACAGCCTCTCGATACAATGGCTCGTGTGGTGCTATTGACTGTTACCTGTACCGCCCTTTGTCTAAGCATGTTGTCGATCCATCCCGAGACAGTATGGTCAGCGCCATGGCTAAGTAGGGCGTGGCTTATGCTGTTGAATTGAGTCTTGTCAAAAGCCCCCTCGATGTCGATGAAGGTTGCAAGAGCTGATGATTGTGTTGATAGTGAAAGGAAGGGCCTATGTAATTATGATAGCTGGAATTTTGGTAGCCAAACCAAGGCCAACTGTTGAAAAGAATTTATTAAATGTCTCGCATACGTCAGTACCATGGGTTATTAGACCTGAGGATATAGTGAGTTTTGGCGGGGTACAGTCAAGTTTGATTTTATTATTAGACAGAGTATTTACTAGGGACCACATGTTTTTAGAATTTTTTGTACATTTTGAAAATAATTCGTTGTAAAATTTGTGTTTTGTCTTTCTTATAGTTTCGGTTGCTATGTTTCTGTCCGTTTTGAATTGTGTCTTCAAGTTTTCATCATCCGGCGTTTGCTTGAGTCTGTACCATAGCTCGTTTCTTGTGTTTATTTACTAACTTTAACTTCAATTGCACTTTAAATACTTAATTATTTTATATTTATTATATTTAGTATATTCTTTGAAGTTTATTTATGGGGAATTATTAAACTATCTTATTAAAATAGAATTTAAACAATTTATTGTATTAATTTATTAAATTCTTTGTAGTTTATTTATTGATAATTATTAAACTATCTTATCATAATATAATTTAAACAATTTATTGCACATTAAAGTATTTTAAATTACACTTTGCTATAAGTAAATAGACATTTGTTAGCATAAGATTTTAAATTGTATTTGTATTTTGTACGGTATTGATGTTCATTATTTGTCTATGTATTGTAATTAACTGTATTATATTTGTCTGATCACTTCTGAAAGTTAGTATTGTAGCTTTGTTATTTTTATAATTATATTCAAATTAATAATGTCAATGATTATAGTTTATCTTCTAAATATGTATTTAACTGTGTAGTAACATTTGGTGATAAGAAATCTTTTAAAGGTTTATCGAATTTATTTTAATTATTTTCACATTTTATTTTATTTGTTAGTTTATTATAGATTTTTATGGACATTGTGTAAGTTCCGTCTGAATAAAGTTTGAGGTTTGATGGTGGGAGTATAAGTCTGTCTCTGTCTTAGATAATGAGTGGTGGGTAGGTCTTCGCGTTTTGTCCTAATTAAAAGGCCTGGCAATGTTATATACGAATTAAATACATAATTAGCTATGATATCACACCGAACACAGAGCTCTATAAATTGCACACCTTCAATAGGGAATATGCATAAAATTTAAATCTGACTGAAATATATTTTTTTCATTAGCAACAAACTTGATCTAAACGATTGTTACATTATTTTAGCATTTTTAATTACTTAAAATTAATAAATAAAAGTCCAAATTTAGCGAGCAAATTTCAAATGTGTGAAACGCAACGCCATTGATTAAAACGAAACCTGACGTCAAATACTTCGACAAAAATTTCGTGTTGCCTATATTTGTACGGAAATCGGAGAATTAGTCTGATAAAATAGTGATATTGTGTGTTGTGTATTCTTATTGTAATTTTAGTATCTTCATAAAATTAGAAATTATTTTAGAATTGACTAATATTGGATTTGTGAAAGCAGTCAGATAATCTGCCGAGAATAGATGCATTTATGATGTCGACTTATTTGGCGTCAAATTTAGATTTTACGTCCGCTGAGGTGGAAGGAGTGAAAGCTGTGAGGTAATTATTCTATGCTAATGCATTATTTAACCAATATAATATTAAATATAAAGATAAGTAAACACAATCTAAAAGTACACACACACTTAATTTTTTTGTTAAAAATAATTACACGGAATTTTATTCACCATCAGATTAGTTTACCTACTGTGTCATTATTTACGTAAGTCAATTTGCTATTTATCTTGGCAGAAAATGATAAGTGTACCTACCAATTATTACGATTATTACATGGTTGTTACTTTGTGTTACAGATATGGGGGGTTATTATGACATAGCTATTCAGTTCAGTTTACGTTGAGAGAAAAGGACAGAGCTATATAACTGCTATAGCTCTGCCCTTTACACTCGCCGTAAAATGAACTGCATGTCATAATAACCCCCTGAACGTGAATCTTATGGCGATTCAGCCATCAGTTACGTGCAAGTAAATAATTATAAGGTGGTTTTCGAAGGTTTTCCATGGTTTTAATACTTTGAGAGCTAGTTTTAAACAATCACACCCGCATATCGTATTGAACAACCACACTGCCACACCCACCGCTAAACAGCTGCCAGGAGCCCGGATTAATTAAGTATGACAGTATGGCACACTAACTAGAGGGATTTCGTTGCTCTATAAATTGCAAACCTATTTCCTTAGCTAGCTCTCCGTCCCAATGTGTCAGTATTGACTTCTTATTAGCCTAGTATGATAAAGTTAACGTTTACGAGTTTTGTGTTTGCAGGAGATGTGGGTGCGGCGAGGGCGATAGCGGCTGCAGTTCATGTGGCGTGTGCCGTCGGTGCGCGGAAACCTTCAAAGACCTGTCCGTCGATCGACCTCCGGTTGACTGCGACGATGACGGCGATGCTTCTACTAAATCTAATACAAAAAGCGGTTAGTTTAGTAGTCTCTGAAGGGAAAATATTACAACATAGTCGGGAGCTTGGAAATAGTGTTACTTCCATGCTCTTTTTAAAGTAGTAAAGCTTAGAGTTTAAATTGTACCCTGAAGTAAATAATTGATTAGTAGATAAAGAAAACGTTCGTTACGGGCTTTACGAAGGGCATGCGGCAGGACTGGAGGCGGAGAGAGAGGCGAGCCTCAAAGTCGGCTGCCTGCCGCCGGCGCGCGTGACGATCCCGGGCGGACACCGCGTGGTCGCCGTCGCCTGCGGGCTGCACCACTCCGTGCTGCTCACCGAGCACGGTAAGCTCTATAGCACAATCTCCGATCAACAATACCAACTAGATGATGGGTCAACGCAAAGAATACTTCTTGGTTAATGACGGCTCACTTGCGGCATGAGGTCCTATTTTTTTATTAGTTCCGTTGACAGACAGTCAATATCAACACGCATCACGATGCCACAACGTGCATTTATAAGTAGCAAAAATAACTAAAGAAATATATCGGTCGGAGTGTCTTGCTTTTTGGTCAAGAGCGTTAATTTGGGACCCATTTCAAGAAAAATATGCTTGAAGTCGTCAATATCATTTGAGATGTCAAGTCATCTGTAACTTTTAGGAAACTCAACCTCATGGTTGTAGAATGTCAGATTGACTTTGGACCTATGGTGGGTACCAAATTTATTCTTGTGACTGTACAGTCAACAGCATAAATAAGTGATCATTTGTGTACCTTGTCGCTTTCAACCGTTTCACAATTTTGTATAACATTTCAAACACGACGTTAAAGTGACAAGGTACATAAATGATCACTTATTTATACTGTTGACTGTACATATACACGTAGAATATTAAGTAGTACCACTACTACGCTTCTATTCTAGGCAGTAAAATCAAAACCGTATTTGACCTGCTATGGTATTATTTTGAACCAACCGGCCGCTATTACTGTCAAGTAAATAACAGCTATCAAAACGTAGACAATACGATAACAGGTAATTATTTTTTTTGGTGTTAGTAGAGGCTTTGGTACTTTTGGTAGGTACTTGTTACCGGAACAGTGAGCGTTTTCCGTCTGTGGCCTTTTTAGAGTTCCGTCGACAAACTAGGAACTCCTATAGTTCCGCCATGTCCGTTTGTCTGTCTATCTGTAAGTCACACTCACTTTTTCTCAGAAACTATAAAACCTATAATACTGAAATTCTGTATACATACAGATATTTATATCCCTCAATAAGATCAATTATGTAATAAATATTATTAAAACGGTCCTCGCGTACTTGTAAAACCAGGGTATAAGTATTTTTTTTTACTTAACAACACTGTGTGATGATGATGACACTTGTTGTTCTTCGAAATAGTTATTTGTGTAACGGTGACGGAACCCTACACTGAGCATGGTCTGACATGTTGTGGCCCGGTTTCTTTTCGTATTCGAGGATTATTTACCGGTATTTTACGTTGAAAAATTGTAGTATAGTACATTATTGCCTAGGCGCGGAAAGTAAGGGATTTCCTGACGAGGTGGTTAGTAGGCCGAGCAATAGTGAGGCCTGCTAAAATACGAGTCAGGAAATCCTCGTTTCCGCCGAGGCAAATATAATGCTTTTCTCAAATAATGCGAGGAAATTATACTAATAAATAAATTTAATTTAAATTATTTTAAAATTATAAGTATTTTTAAACATCTATGACAAATTCGGAGAGAATGTTTGTTTGAAAACTACGCGTATTAGTTAAGATAGTTTCACACACAACGCGCCGCCGCCGGCCCTGCACCCACAAGTTGGGTGTGCGGGTTTTTTTTCACGTTTCTTTCGATTTTGTATGCAATAGAGAGCACTTTTAATAAACGATATGGACATGGACGGAAAGTGTTTTCATATGGTTTTTTTACGCCTAGGAGTAAAATGAGGCACTTTCCGTCCTTGTGTTTCAATCGGAAAACCGTTCTTTCCGAGCATGTTTGAGAAATAGTATAATCCCGGTGTGCGTTGTTCTTCTCCTAAACGGCTTGGCTGATTTGGATGTTTTTTTTTGTATATGTTAGGTACTTGTCACCTCGATGATCCTTAGCTGTAGTTAAACCCGATAACCCAATTCTAGTCCAATTTCCCTGTTAAATAATAGTAGTTTATGCAATAGTTGTATAAGAGAGGTCAAAAAATATGAGTGGCGTGTGTTACGATGTGAGCCGAAGGCGAACATCGTAAAGGTAAGCGCCACGAGTGTTTTTTGACTTAGTTATACACCGTTGCATACAATACTTTTTCTAAGACTAGATTTCAAATAAAATGCAAAACTAAGCGAAAAAACTTACAAACGAACGAACGAAGTAAAGAACAACAAACGAGCGGGAAACAAGAAAATGACAAAATATGTGTCTATGGTTTACTTTGTTTTTAAATTGACGGAATGGAAAATAGAATTATTTACAATTCCAAAACATTTTAATTTGACCAATCAGAATACTTCACCAAATTAAATCCACCAATCACAATACACATCGACTGTCAAACGGAACGATAGGTTCTTTTAGGTACGTGTTTCTCTTTAACTAATTTAAATCTTTTAAAAAAACTTTGTATTTCGTATCAACCAACCAGAATACAGCTATTTTAAAATTGACCAATCAGGTAACTGAAATCATTTCTCAAAATATTAGGTGATTTATAGTCCCTATTTCACAATCGTTAAAATATGATTAAATCGATTGTGCAACGCTAAGCTTTGGCAGCTGGCCGTATCGTTTTATCTCAAAAACGCACATGTGCTGTTTTGGGGCATAGACAAGATAGACTTTTCTTTGGATTATTCTGCGGACATATTATGTATGTTTTTATATTAGTGTTCGTGACTATATAAATGACAGATAAAAGTACAGGAGTAGGAAAAAAAATAACGTTGACAGGCACATTTTTTAGCCTTTAAATATTACGTAGCGTACGTAGCGTAGCGTAAATTTTGGACAAAATGTATTTTACTTTTACATTTATAGTTAGTTTATGAATAAAAAGTATTAGTAGGTATTTCTGTATTTCTGTATTGTTGTGTGTGTGTGTGTGTGTGCGTGCGTGCGTGCGTGCGTGCGTGCGTGCGTGCGTGCGTGCGTGCGTGCGTGCGTGCGTGCGTGCGTGTGTGTGTGTGCGTGCGTGCGTGCGTGCGCGTGTGTGTGTATGTGTGTGTGTGTTTGTAATGACTAATATTCTATGCCGATTTCAAAAAGGCTATGTTTTATTTTTCTGCGTGCATGGAGTCGCGCGCAACATTTTTAATGAGTTGTATTGGTGGTATGGTTTTCGATTTCGTGGAAATAAACAATAATATTACTGTTCATATACACGCTTTACAAATTATTATTTTATATTTACAAATTTGTAGTTTTATTATGTTCCGATTCAAAGTTGACAATCACAATCTGTTCTAAATGTTTAGAGGCTAAACTGCACCGCCTGTTCGTGAAAATCCATTTCAAAATTGAAAACGATCTCTCAACGTCTACGGACGTAACTGAGGACCCAGACAAGATGCACTACGCTAGCTAGCGTTTCTCTTCGTTTAGTTTTTAAACCAATCGCGTCACTGGTAGATGACGTGATACGGAAAGTCACGTGATGTGCCAGTAACGCGATTAATTTAAAAACTAAACGAAGAGAAACGATAGTTAACGTAAAGCATCTTGTCTGGGCCCACCGAGGCATATTTAAAATAAGGTCATAAATTCATTTTGTCTGTAGTTCCGTAAATATAAATCTCCTTGTGGTCATTTAAATCGGCCATATTATTTGTCTTAATACTAGTTTATGCTTTTTTGTAATTATATTTTCCGGATGCAGATCAATCTTTGACAATTTGTTTGTCACAGCTTTAACCACTCGTAAAGACTCACTTAATGTTAGCAAAGAGCTCTCTATTTGCTTTGTGGAATTCACTAAAATGATTAGTTTTTCAGTTATGAAACTTAATTTTGCAATCGGTAATTTAGCACGTCTCCCTTAAGCGGTATTAATCATAAAGATTATTAAGTACATTCGTAATTTCGCGAAGTATGTCGTGTAATAAATGCAGGCCTCAATCCATGTATTCCATCTTGTTAATATTGGTCGAGGTGGTTGTGGTACTGTTTTAATTTCTTTGTTCGTGAGGGACATTTTAGGAATGCTAATTTGACGCTTGCAATGAGCTCATTCACGTCTTCATATAAACTTCGAACTATGTCGGCGACACGGTTCAACCCATGAGCCAAACATGTCAGGTGTATCATGTTTGGAAATAACTCATACAGAGTTTTACCAGCTTTCAACATATAGGGAGCTCCATTTGTCAAAAATAATACCACCCTTTCATTGAAATTATCATCTCTAAATAGTATTTTTCGTAATCGTGTTATAATAGAGAGCTTTTTAGTCGAGTACCGTGTTTAGGCCACGAAGCTTGCTGAGTGGCCTAAGTAAGGTACCTACGAGATTAAAAAGCTTAATTGTGACACTATTGTGAACAATACTTTTTGTACGAGTTCATTAAAATTAATAATGTAAGTCATTAATACGAGTATATAAGAAAACTAAAAGTAGATTTTTGACAGATGATGCGACGCTGCTACGTTCCGAAACGACACAGATTGGCAATTTTGTATCGGATCGAGGCTCCTTAAACAAGGACACATATATGGAAATCCGAAGTTCTATTTTCAAATTTTTTTCGGTTGTCTAGAGCGTATCGAAATAGTTATTTCGGTTGTCTAGAGCGTATCGAAATAGTTATTTCGGTTGTCTAGAGCGTATCGAAATAGTTATTTCGGTTGTTTCGGAAGTAACATCTAGACTATTCAACGATGAAAAGAGTGACGTTACAGTATTCTCTATGAAATCGTAATACACACATTTTAATCGACGAGTACAAAAAAGATTTTTCAGCGAGTCAACAACTAAATATTTTATTGTGTCATGATTGGTATTGTCAAGAACCTTACAAGCGACTATATGAAGTCTGCTTGCTTTATTGTTTTTAAGAGGTCCAACCTAGCCGGTCCTTAAGTTCTGTCACAAAGGTTTATTATAATTTTAAAAATAAATAATAGAGTTTCATAAACTTGTAGTAGATCAATCAAAACCTTATTTTATATAGAATAAAAAAAACGAAATTTGAGTTCGTTACTATTGCAATAATTTGGTGTACGAGCTTTAAGCATTCCCATTCGGGGCAGGAAAGCATGGGTCAAAACACGCACGACCACGATACTGATAACGGCTACAACTTTTGTAAGAGTTCTCGTATTGAGTCGAAATTTGCGTGACATATTGACCAGACTTTTATCTTTAAATACTGATACGAATGTATTCCAAGCAACTAAAGATCCGCTTATACTCCGGTCAATCTTCATGTCTCATTAAATTGACCTTACGATTTCACATCAATTTGCAGAAATACGAAAACAGACCAACTTTCTTGCTTCATAATAAGCTGGTTTTTAAGTGTCGTTAAGATAATAATGCTGGTCTCTGAACATACCCAGAGATGAGAAGCTTCATAATATTAAATAGAAAATTTTCCTGGTTAACAAAGACTAATCTTTAAAGGGTTTCCAAAAAGTGAAATTTTTAGAAAACTCGTCCGTGTTTTAATCGGTGCCGGCCGTGAATGTTAAAAGATCGTATCGGAAATTGCGACGACTATGTGGAATGATGATTAGTTCCTAAAAATGTACTTTAATTAAGCTTTAAAATTTAATTTATTTTAAAATTATAAAGTAAACAAAAATTGGTTTTATTTGACTAAACCTTTGTGACAGAACTTACCGACCGACTGTTAAGGACCGACTATGTACAATTACATTTGCAACATTATGTTCCAATTGGTCCTTTGGGTCATCGACACTCACAAATATTGGATTCTCCGATATCGTTCCTTATAGACTTGAAATTATTTTCGAAAACTATTGGTAAATATTGTAGTCGTAATGTTGTTTCCGATGGGACGTGTACAGTTTTTGCATATTCGCCATTAATGCACCTTTGTGACGTGCACCTATATGAAGTGTCGGAAAATTTCATTATCTAATTTTACCCCAGGTATGTTTCATGCAATCATAAAATGGGCAAGGTCCATGTTAAAATCTTCTTGTGTTTTATTTTATCCTTCCTTTTTTATATGCTTAGTCGTTCCTATACGTTTTGTGTTATTGCTGAAAATTATCGCAAATTTTGATGAAAACTATTGCAAAACACGTGACCGCCATTTACAATTACAAATGGGTATTTGTTACAAAATTCCTCTAAACATGACACTGTGATAATTATGGTAAATGTTAGCCACTACTTCAAAAATGCGTTGCGGTGTTTTTTACTTTTTCTGGGCAACTTAATTACAGCCCGGTACTAGATTTTAGTTATATGAGTTAATAATTCACACATGATGCTGTTTATCGTTGAATATTTCATGAAACAATAATAGTAATGACAATGATATTTTTCCTTCATTTGTATTTAAAAATGTGGTTACAGAATTATTAACAAATTTTTAGAGTTGTTGGTATATCTGTAGCTCTGCCTACCCCACTCTGGGAATAAAGGCGTGAGTTTATGTATGTATGTATGTTGTATTTAAATGTTCTATCTAGTGGTTAGTACCTTGAACACATTTACAACCTCAAAATACCCTAAGCTTTGGACTTTTTAGCCGCCCCTCTTAAGTACCTTATGAGTGAAACACAAACATGCATAAAACCAATATTCAAAAGTAAGCACAGTATTTAATTATTATAAAACCTGCCACATAGATAGTATGTACACAAAATAGTGCTTATGAGAGAAACTAAGTGAAGTAACAAGCACTGCTTTAATTATAAGATCGCGTCTGGTAGCCGCCATATTGAATTTTGATTTGTTTTACCGTTTTACGATACAACAAAAATCAAGAAACGTTGAAAGAAGAAACTTTTCTGTTTTTTTTTGTGTATATCACTTTGTTTAATTGTTTTTTTTTGTGTATATCACTTTGTTTAATTGTTTTCATTTGTTTATAAATCCGCCGTTAATGCATATATTTAAAAAAATACAACCCGCTATCTATTACGATTTAAAAGAGACGGACGGAGAACTTAGGCATATTAAAAAGGTCACCCCGCAACCCCAGGAACAGTGACAACGTTGCGGACGAGGAGTGATTTATGTGGTGTCCCTTTAGTTGCTACGCTCCATCCTTTAGTAGCTATAGTTTAAACTTTTTCAATCGAGCTTATCCTCTTAAAAATACAAAGCCATTGTGTATTTAACCACAAACAGCTAAAGGACAACGAGCTCGCAGTTAAAACAGATAATAACTGCCTTCGAAGGTTAACATAGATTATCGACTCTATTTCTTTACTACAAAAGAACTAACTACAGTAATAGAATAATGGGAAACCAGTTTTTTTTGCATTTTACAACCGTCCGACTAAGATTGATAGATACAATTACCTGTATTTACAGGTAAGTGGAAGAGCTCAGTTCAAAAAGTTTAAACTATTGCTAATAACTAAATTGAATAATGAGACATGTGTAAAACAATTTGATATATTATCAGGCGAGGTGTTAACGTTCGGGTCG
Organism: Acleris laterana; assembly: GCA_963966035.1. Classification (NCBI taxonomy): domain Eukaryota; kingdom Metazoa; phylum Arthropoda; class Insecta; order Lepidoptera; family Tortricidae; genus Acleris; species Acleris laterana. The sequence continues at coordinate 25,102 of OZ014457.1, forward strand.
AACCAGTGTGGGCAACTGGGTGCCGGCGACGTGAGCGCGCACCACCGCGTCGTGCGCGTGCGCGTGCCGCGCGCCGGCGCCATCGCCGCCGGTAGTAACCACAGCGCCGTGCTCACGCGCGACGGCGAGATCTACACCTTCGGCTCATACCAGGCAAGCAGATTCGCGTTGTTGTCATCTATCTACATCGTGTCCCAGAATCTGACGTCAACCCGTTAAGGGCTGATAGGCCTACTAATTGCCTGCCACAGTATCACACTTAAGGTTTGGTAAAAATCCCTTATTTTTCGAGGTATTGTCATTTTTGTAAAACTCGTGTTTTTTCTCCCTCTCTTTAGTTTGTTATATTCTACAAAAAATTATAAATGCGCAAAACGCTAGAACATGTTGAAACCGCATTTCTTAATTGATTCCTTAATGCTCGAGAGTTGATTCGGATTAAGAATAATTTTATTTATAGAAAGGTTCGTTGGGGCGAGCGCGCATGGAAGAGGCGCCGCGCGCGGGCCGCAGCGGCGTGTGGCACGCGACGCCGGGACGGGTGCCGCGCCTAGGCCCGCGGCACGCCTGCAAGGCGGTGTGGGTCAGCGCCTCGGGCGACCAGACCTTCGTGCAGCTGTCGCAGGCGCTCATTAACACGGACACGCTCTTCAGCTCCACCATCACAGCCAACCATAACACCATAGGTAATATCGTAGATAAAGGCAGTCACTTACGTGTACTTCACGAATGTGTAACATTGTTTCGGTCTAGACTCTACTATAATTGGAACCTTCACCTGAAATCATCTACGAATTGATTTCGCATACCAAAACTTTAAATCGGGACTTAATCCTCCATCATGGATTCCGGCACGTAGCCTATTAACGTCTACCCTGTTGAAGTTTCTGTTTTATGATTTTAACAGCTTCACGCACCATTCCTGCAAAGCTACCTAGTCCGGCCATAATTGTGTTCTGTTACAACAGTTAAGTCAGATAAGATATTGTATTTTTTTTTATAAAACTCTTAATGATCTACTGTAGCTAGTCCTGCTATAAGTTCTGTCACTAAGATTTATTAAAAATTAAAAATAAGATACAAAAACATTTTTATAAGTCTATGCATAAATCAAAGTTATGAATTAAAAAACCATTAACTATAAAATATAATTTATGCTCAATTATTGCAATAGGTTGATGTACAAGCTTTTAGTAAGTATTTCTGTTTTCGTTTGGTTGAGCATGGTAAAAAACACGCGACGACGATGGTGCTCTTATAGATTATAGCTTTTGTAAAAGTGGTCGCAGCTTGTCCCAATTGATATGACGTATTGATCAGACTTACTCCATTAAATATCGATATGAATATTTTGCTAATAAACTGTAGATCTCCTTATACAATCGCCAATCTTCATGTTTCCCTAAATCGACTTAAACGATTTTGCATGTGTTTTGAGAAATTCGAAATCTCCATATTCTCTTTCGTCATAACTTGAGATTGAGAACCGTTTCAAGTCTAATGCTAGTCTTCAATCAATATGACCTGAGAAAACAGGTTTCAAAATATGACAGAACCGAATTTCCTTTTTTAATCTAAAATCTTTTATTTGCTTTATCCACTATCAAAAATTTTAATTTGTAGAAAAATCTAGCGTTACCGACGATTCCTACAGTATTTGAAATAAACGACGTATATTAAATAAGCTTTTTTTTGCAAGTAAAAACATAATTTTATTTAATTTATGGGATACGTAACAAACTTTATAACAATTACCCTTTGAGTAGTCAGCTTAACGGGAAAACGTGGCCACTGTTTTACGTTAAGTTGAAAATGTGTGAATTCTTATTAAACTATATGATACTCGTATACCCTCTAAGTTGTGTTTTCATCTGTAGTACAAAAACATTTCGTCCAATTTCAAGAAAATACTTTAGTTTATTAGAAAACACAATAATAGTCAAGAGGGCGTCACTGTATATCCGGTGTACGCTCGGCGCAGTCTTAATATATACTTTATTGTAAAAAAGTATCCATAAATTAGTTTTGTTTTACTAAACCTTACGGACAGAACTTATGGCAGGATTATGTACTTCTAACACTGATAATAAACTCACTACCAACAAAATAGAATGATTTATTTTCTCCCACATGGTCGGAAATGTTAACCTTACAGCCCGTTCACACAGAGTTTCCGTATTTACGGTACCCGTTTTAACGGATACAACAAAAAATGATGCTTTGTTCACACATAGGCACCGTATAGCGTTCAACGTATCCGTCATTAACTGAGAGAAACAGGTGCCAAACCACTGTGCCATCCTCTGGCCTATTCACTAGCTCCCAAGTGTCATTATCACTGAACGCCACTGCACTTTTTCTGGTCCATTCACAGCATCAGCGAGTGAGATATGCTCACTTGACACATCCTCCACACACATGTTGGAGAAGCCATAGTATTCCGGGGGACGCCTGACACGCTTTGGTACCTCCAAAATCTCTTCTGCCACATCTTCTGCGCTGTCCGGCTCGTAGAAGGTATCATCCTCACTAGGCGATTCACTGGGAACATATGTTTCATCATTGACATCATCATATTGAACACTGTCCTCTTCCACGCTTAACTGGCTGTCCTCTGCTGTTGGACTAACTGTCACACATTCTGGCTGCTGTTCATGCTCGACCAAAACTGTTGCTATGTTTTTGTCAACATCTTCCATGATTACCACATCTCTGGCAATGACTATTTTACGAGATTGTGGATCAAACAGCCTGTAACCTTTGGTAGTTTCTGAGTAGCCTACTAGTACCATCTTGGTGGCTTTCTGGTCCCATTTTCTGCGCTTCTGCTTAGGAATGTGTACCATTACTGGACTGCCGAAGATCCTGAGATGCCCGATGTTCGGCTTCTTGCCCGTCCACATTTCATATGGGGTGACATCCTGGTTTATTCCTGCTGCTGGTGATCTGTTCTTCATATAAACTGCGGTGTTTATTGACTCCGCCCAGAACTTTTTATCAAAACCAGCATCGAATAGCAGACACCGTGCTTTCTCAACAATGGAACGATTGTATCTCTCTGTTAACCCATTTTGTTCAGGGGTATATGCCGTTGTCTTTTGATGCACTATGCCACATTCCTTCAGGTAGTTCTCCATTTCAGTTGAGCAAAATTCACCACCACCATCCGATCTTAATGTTTTGATTTTCTTGGACTGCTGGTTCTCAACTAGTTTCTGAAACTCCTTGAAGTACTGGAATGTCTGATGCTTTGATTTCAAGAAGTAAACAAAACACATCCTGCTGTAGTCATCGACAAATATTAGGAAATATGTCGCCTTTCCTAGTGACTTATTCTCCATTGGCCCACATAGATCAGTATGAACCAATTCCAGACATTCCTGACTTCTGCTTGCACTCAGAGGAAATGGAAGCCTAGTCTGCTTCCCCTCGCAGCATACTGTACAGCTGGACTTGTCTAACTTGTCACCATCATTCTGGAAGGACACTCCTTCTACTAGTCCATTTTTCATCTTGCCTAGATCACTCACATTTATGTGACCTAACCGCCTGTGCCATGTTGAACTTGAAGTGGTCGCAGCCGCCGCAATAAGTTGTTGAGACTTCACAATATTTAATCTGTATACCTCATTTTGTAACGTTGCTTCACCAATACATTCGCTTCTCGAGTTGTAAATGAAACATCCTTGAACGTTAAATTCCACTCGGTTACCGCTCGCGATGATTCTACTCACTGACAGCAAGTTCGTGGTGAGTTCAGGTATACACAAACAATTGACAAGATTTCATATTTTCAAGACTTTAATTTTATTCGTTTTATAGATACTGTTTGGAAGGAGGAAGATAGTTTTAAATTTTCTCTAGAATGAATAATTATTTTATTATTAATTTATTAAGATGTACTTATTCTAAAAGGGCGTAACTTCATTTCTACGACACAATGGACATATTACGTTAGTCCAATCTGTATATAAAAAAGTATCATGTCAACCGATAATTCTCTAAGGGCCACTTGCACGAAAAGTTTAACCCTGGGTTAAGACACTAGCTCGAGTTAAAATGACAGTTTTCGTATGAATCTAACGTCTACTAACTTGAGTTAGTGCCTTAACCCAGGGTTAAATTCTGCGTGCAAGTGGCCCTAAGTATCTATCCATCTGTCAATAGTGTCAAAGTCAAATTTGAAGTATGACAGCTTTTTTTCTCGTGAAAAAGGCAATGGTATTATATCTATTCAGGCATAGTATTGGTAAAACTCGATATTTTTATTAACTTACTTGTAATTTTGTAAATAAAGAAAAATAAATCTAAATAAATATTTTGCCGTGTTCAGGAGGCAAAACCCTTTCGATTCGTATAGTAATTTGCAGGTGTCACCAAAATGAAATGTTGTCAATTGTTTATAGTTACGTCAAACTGCTTATTTCCAACTGCAGTCATAAGTTGTAAGTCTCGCAGCACACAACATTCACTGTTGATTGATTTGCCACAATAATCTGTTTGGTTTTCGGTTGGTACGAAACATTTGACAACATGTTTACATTCGACACCAAATGAGTACTCGCTCCTGAGTCAACGTAAAAGTCGTTTTGACTAAATTCACTAGTCAGAAAAACTGCGCTAAATACATTCGTCTTCGCTTTATTCTCGTCAGTACACTGATTTTTATAATGTCCATATTGTTTACATTTGTAACAACGAACGGTTTTTGCCGGCTTGACGTTTCCACTGACATATGGTTGAAACTGCGTTCCGTTACCCCCATTTTTTTCATGTGTCTTTGGAAATGACTTCTGATTACCGCCATTTCTTTTCTGCGAATTTCTAGTGATAAATGCACTATCAGATTTAACCTCGAAATCTGTACTCATGTCTAACAACTTTGTTTTTATAGCGTCTGCACTTATACTCATTCCTGAGTGTTCAATGGCCATTATCATCGGGCTAAACTTTTCTGGAAGACCCGCCAAAAGTAAAGAACCGACCCACTCGTCGTTAATCTCGAAACCTGTGCCTTTTAACTTCTGTGCTGTTTCCACTAACTGCGTCACGTACGCCGTCATAGACTCGCTTGATTCTAAGCGAATAGAAATTAAATTTCGCAATAAGCTAATTTTGCGCGTATAACCGGAGTCGTCGAACAAAGACTTTAGCTTATTCCACGTATTTCGCACTGTCGTTTCGTTTTTAATGTGAACATAAAGGCATGGATCCACGGTCAGTATCATCTTCGCTCTGGCTTTTCTGTCGCTTGCTTGATCTAGCACGTCCTGACTAGACAATTCGACGCCCTCTAGGATGAGAAAATTTTCCACGGCGAACGCCCTATCGTCGTAATTCTCTGGCCCCTTCAGTTTAGGAACGTTCACTGCATAATTTCCTGCCATTATAATTACTGTGCACTACTCAAAAACTTAAAAAAACTTATTGTATGGACTGGGCCATAACCTAATGAAACTTCAAGATTGTTCGGAACAGACTAACGTTTATTCGAAAAGTGACACGTTACATAAATATATCACATCCCAGATGGCGCCACTAGTATCATAGACAATAATCTATTTTGTTAATTCTTCTCTTATTTTAACACAATCCCTATTGACGTTTGATTTTTGCTATGAAAATTCCGCCCCTTGGTCATAGCCTAGTTTACAGCGTATTTAAATGTGTAGCAAATAGTTAAACTTTTTTTGTATAGAAATAGCGTCCATGAAGAAAATAAAATGCCGAAATAACAAAAACGTAATAACTTAATTTATTACGTTTAAATTTGTTATTTTATTTAATGCTTTATATCAGTTTTATGCTAAATCGTACGTGTTGACGGAGACAATGTTCTTTTGTTTCAAGGAAATTTTGAGACTGTCTCTAATATTATTAACAAATTGTGTAAATGTATGAATGTGGAAGAAGCGAAAGAAATTTGTCAAGATCGTAGCAAGTGGAAAGAAGTGGTCTCTGCCTAACTCTCTGGGAAACAGGCGTGATTTAATGTATGTATGTATGTATGTGTAAAACATTTCTCGCATTGTTGGAGCAAAGCACTATACAGGCCTCAGCCGGGAAGGGAGGTTGCTGGACTCGTATTTAGCGCGGCCTCGACTGCGTCTCGGCTACGTTAACTCTACTCGTCCCGCAACAGCCATTTTCCCGGTCCTTGCAGTAATGTACTATTTCAAATCAATCTGGCAGTTCGAATTTCCTTCTATGATTTGATTACATTGTTTTTCTACTCGCTTAATATAAACTGCTAAAATATTTAATTAATTATCAAAACAAGAGCTTTAAGAGCTATTATAATTAAGAAAAGATTAACAAAATTGGTAACAAGAAATGGCGTTTGGTGAATTGGTATTACTTCATCTATTCGCTTGGGATGCTAACTACGGGTCGCCAAACTTTCGTTATGTTAAATTATGTAAACTATTGTCGTTTTACAGTTATTCTTCCGAATAGAGCAGAACATACGTTTAAATGTATAACGATTAACAAGAGCGACGGATCGTGCACCGCGTGGACGGGCTCGGAGCAGGTGGACCTAGTGAACACGCTAGCGTGCCTCGACCCCCTTTACGACGTGCTCTGGTGCTACCAGCCGCAAATGCGAGTCATCCGCTGTTACAACATACTAGCGTTCGACTCCTACAGATTCAGCAGGTGCTTTAATAACGACTCTGAATTATATTCCAATGACGGTGAAATTGAATATCCCAATCACGGCAGTATGAAGAGAATAGAAGATTTTAAGAATCTCGAAAACTTTGAAGTTATTTGCAACAATGACGACAAGCCTGTGGATAATGTCGCTTTGTCAAACATGTCGGTGTTAAACCAAGAGCTGGCAATTCCTTCCGCGCCCGCGTGCCATGTTACGAGAATACACGCTGCCTTACACTTGTTGGGGTGTTTGGATTCTCTAACTTATTCACATGATACTAGGTAAGATTTTATTCTTGTTAAAAGTTCTAATCTATTAACGGTATTAACACGATTCAATTATTATATTTGTTTCTTTGGTTTTTCACAGATCGTGCATGGTTGATTTCAAGAGAGACCTGGAATCATCTCCCGTCGCGCCGGTCAAAGATGATTTTCATACTGTGAACCGATTCGAAAGTCACGGTGGAGGTTGGGGGTACTCGGGTCATTCCGTCGAAGCGATACGATTTATGTGTGATACTGATATTCTTCTAGGTAATATTTGGGAATGTAATAATTAGGGTTAGGATTTTGGTGGCAAAACGTAGTTTTAGAACCCATGGAGCCGCCATTTCCTAATTATTATTTTATTACTCATAGGGTGACTCCTATAGTAATTGGCCACTTGCTGAAAAGTATCTTCAAATCTCGATATATCCATACCTGCTAATATTTGTACGTTTGTTACGCTTTCACGGCGGAGATATCCTCCGTACCAAAATGAATTTAAACTGGTTTAGCAAGTTTATGAAAGATTGAATTTTGAAATATGACAATACTGAAGGTCAAGATCAAAGTGGTACGTTTTATAATAATCAGGAATCAGCGACACCATGGATCCTAAAACCACGGTTTGCCACCAAAAGTCCTAACCCTAGTAATAATAGTAATATAAAAGCAGGTGTAGAGATGTTCTGAGTGCCTTTTGTTATCAGGTGGTTTCGGGTTGTTCGGTGGCCGTGGCGACTACACGGCAAAGATCAAAGTGTTCGACATCGGTACGGAGGGCGGCGACCAGGAGGGCGACGGCGAGCTGGTCGCCGAGAGCGATGAAGTGGTGTTCGAGTGCGCGCCGCGGGACCGCTTTCCCGTGCTCTTTGACGCGCCCGTGCCGCTCGCGGTACAGCCCACTGCGCCCACCGCCCGACATCTGTCCAATAAATGCTACGGGAGTAATAGACTAGGATGTCCCAACGAATCTGAAACGATCTCTGAAATGGATTGTTCGAGGTTAGATAAGTAGAAGGCAACTGATGCAAAATATCTCGGTCTGCCTAGGACAGAACACCACTAGGACTTACTTCACATATAACATTCAGACATTAAACTTATAACTTTTAGGGTTCCATACTAAAAAAATAATCTTTATGGTGAGACTTCGGTGTCTCTCTGACAAATGTAAATGTAAGAAAAATGTATAAAAGAAAAAAAGCGGCTAGTTTTGAACGAAAAATGATGTTGTAGAAACCATTTAATTAATCAACTTCATAAAAAAAACTAAATTGAATAAGTGTTTAGTTTTAAGCGTTTCGGGTGAATTGCAAAAATATTGTACATAGTTCTCTATTAAAAAATCCTTAACAATCCTTAACTTTTTCCTTTGTGTAACGAAGATTAGTCATAAAGCCAGTGTCATAGGGACCATGCCGCGAGCGGACCTGTTAGAGGGCTTGTTCTTTTTACAGTGGTGATTATTATTTATATCTTTAATATTTTAGTAGCTAATTTTAATTTTAATTTAAATACCTATGTTTAGTTTTATTTATAATTCTATTATTGTTGAATTCTGTAAATAAACTATATTGTTTATATATAATATATGATAATATAAAATATATATGTCATATAATCATATGGATAACTTTCGTTACACAAAGTAAAAACAATGGAAGAAAGTTAACGTTATCTCAAGTAAATCCTTAACTATGTACAATATTTTTGCAATTCACCCTTGCATAAAAAAAAATAGTCATAGTCATAGTCATAGTCATATATTTATTGCCTTAATTGGTCTGTATTTTTTTACATACGGGTAATCGCCATATTTCCGTTTTCTGCAATTTTAAAAATAAGAAATAAGATACTTTGTGCATATGTTTTATTAATTTAAGTTTGGATCACAACGATATCATTTTAAACGAAAAATACTTGGATTATTGTGATTATTTTAAAATTAATCGGTACAAAGTTAGTAGAGGTAATACGATCCACTAGGATTTTGAATTTTGAATTGTTAACTTAATTATTCAAATTCAAACATATTCTATGTACCGTGCAAAAAATACTTTCTTTTAAAACAGGCCACTTTTTTACCAATAACCAATATTCACATGATGTTTTACTAAATATATTTTTCTCAAAAAGTAGTCATAGGATTATATTGCTCTGCAAGTATTTTTATATATTGATCAAAACACGTAAGTAACATATTATTTTTTGATCAAAATTTACCGATGTTTTTTTCCATAGTTTCCGTGCGGTGTCCTTTGATAAAAGTGTTTGTTTATTGTATCTCAACTAGTTAGTGCATAATCGATCGTGAGGCCTGCGATAGCGAATCCGTTAACAGATTGAGAAGAACTAGCCGCCATCATCGCCATCTTGAACTTTTTAGTTAATCGATAGATTGCTTCCGAAGTGTATGTATATCGGGAGATCTGTGTGATCTCCGACAACAATTAAGCTTTCAGAAAAAAAACGCCATCTTAATTATTCGACTGTTTGCTTCCAAAATCGATATCTGAGGATCAGTGTAGTCTCTAACAATGAATCCGTTGACAGAATGAGAAAAAATAACAGCAATCTTGAACTTGATAGTTATTCGTCTAATTGCATCCAAAATCGATATCTGGGGATCAGTGTGGTCTCTAACAATGAATCCGCTGACAGAATGAGAAAAAATAACAGCATTCTTGAACTGGATAGTTATTCGTCTGATTGCATCCAAAATCGATATCTGGGGATCTGTGTGATCTCCGACAAGGAATCCGTTAAAATACAGTGAAAAAGTGGCCGCTATCTTGAACTTTTTAGTTATTCGACTGATTGCTTCCAATATCGATATCTGGGGATCTGTGTGGTCTCCAACAAGAAAGCTGACCGATTGTTTCGTAAAATAAATGTTTAGAAATATGCAAACTGAGCCCTTTTATATGACACTCCGTTTGCTATAATCAAATCACTTTTATTTTCCAACCCCTTATTTTTTACTAAAACTGATGCGGACAAGCAAGTAATATATCTATGCCAAATTTCAAGTTGATAGCTTCTATAGTTTCTGAGAAAAACTGCCGTGACATACTGACAGACAGACAGACAAACATACCCCGAAGTCTCACGATAAGGGTTCCTTTTTTACCATTTTGGCGCGAAACCTAATGAAACGATTCATTAATCATATTATCATATGAAATGACCAGGCCTTTTAAACTAAAGCCTCTCAAATAATGGCGTGCTGAATGTTTGAAGTTAATGTTTGGGATAGTTCTGGTTTTATTAATAAAAAGTTATTGTGTGATTTTACTGATTTTACTTATAGCATTGGGTAACGTACTTTCGATATCAGTATAAAGTTTTCTGAGATCTGTTATATTTACAGAATAATCGCCTGGCTACACTTAACGATTGCACCCTGTATAAATATATACTGTGGTTAAAGTAACGCTACGTGCACACTTACGATTAAATACGACGTAGCTCAATGTGGAGTCCGCCGTAAGCCGTTATTTGAACCAAGCGACGGTGGTGGTTTTCGTGAACGCTACTCATCAAATCTGGATTTTGCCAGCCACGTCGCTTGATTATGTTGAAAGCTCAGACAATCCTCCTCCGTTCTCGACTCTAATTTAAAAACTAACCGCTTCACCCAACCACAATAAATAGTCTAGAGGTGTGCGGCAAACGTACCGGCCATGGAATATCTGAAGCGAAGCGGCCAATCCACTGTCGTCAACAGAACATGTCAAATATTTTTGATCATTGTTATTGTCTGTACTGCGCATCTGCTTTTGGCATCAGGGAGTTGCCCTCTACTTATCTAACCTCGAATAATCAATTTCGAACATCGTTACCAGATTTGTCGTGCCCTCCTGTAATATTACAATAACTCAAATTTGAATGTTTTACAATAATAACAAAAAAAATAAGATCCAAGGTACCTAACGTTAGTTGCACAGGGGGGCAGTATGCAGCGCAGTAACATACTAATCATCTTATTCTGTTTTTAATCTATATAATATTATAGTTTTTCTTATAATAGGAGAGCCCATAAAAGTGATGCTAACCCCGAGATAGTCTGTCACGGCGGAACTTGCCGAAAGTAAAAAAAGAAAGTCATTTCCGATGCGAAAAAGGGGGCGTTACTTCACTCATTTCATACTGAGATAATAGTTATGGCATCAGTTAGAAAATGTCACGCTGACAATAAAATAGATTTAACAAAAGCTGCAAATGGGCTATAACTGCTATAAGCTATAAATATCAAAAAATAAACAGCATTCTTCACAACACAAACTCTACGCACGTACTCACCTTTCCGACTCCATAGGTATGTTGAAAAACGATAGCTCCGGACTTCGTATAGGTACCATTATTTAGACACCCGTACACTGAACAATATTTTCTACTATTTGGCAAAGTCATTGTCGCTCGATGTTTTAACGCGCACTACAACCAAACGTGACCGGACGCGATGACGCCGCGGCCCTGTCTAGTCACCCTAATGGCACCCGTATTTGTAGTTTCGTGTGGGAGGTTCGCCCCGCCCACAGCCGTACGGTCGGCGTAACGCACACATGCAAGCCGCGCGATGTACCTTTGTTTGAAGACGATCTACTTTTCTATTTATACTATGCCGCAAGCATAGTTCATAGCTCTGGAAAAGTCATTGACATATTTAAACAATTCAATGTTCTTAGTTATAGTCGCTCAACTACCTTAATCGAGATGTCGTATATGCTACCCTTGAAATAGGTACTTACCGTTAAGCAGTTCCGGTGGCCATCTGTGGTCTTCATCATCAGTTCCACTTCACCAAATGATACTTTCTGAATGCAAAGGCTGGAAATGGACTTGTTACTAAAAATACTAAAATCGTTTTAACATTTGAGGAGTTCCCCTAATTCCTCATGGATCCCATTCCCCATTCCCCTCAGATTCATATTCGGTGAAATGGAATACCACCTCGGAAGTATACTCTATTGAACTAAAAATGTTTTTTATAATCAGTCCACAATTGACGGAGAAGTCGGTGAACATACATAAAACGTACGTAAAAAAACACCATCGACCAAAATCAGTCAACATTTGTCTTGTTATAGTGCTCTCCTTTGTATTGTTGTTTTACTTTTTACCTGGCTCATTCATTGGACTGTTTCCCGTTTAACCTGTGATGGTTTGTTTTTGGCCTGATTGATGGTGAATCAGGTCACCAAATGTGCTTAGGAAAAGGCGTATCAAGCTCCTTTCGTTACAAGAGAAGTCCATGATACACACATGTATGAGACTTGTCTAAGGAGACTGCTTTGCACAATGACATTTTATTAATATTAGATACCTGCACACATATTTAATATGAATATGTAATAGTAGATTATACACCGAGGGGATAAAGCACAGTTTTATGTCACGGGCGCGATATTGAATCCTGAACGTAACGAAGGACTCCAGATTTAACTCCCGAGCGCAGCGAGGGTGTTACGAGTTAATTCCCGAGCGAAGCGAGGGAATTAAGAAGAGTCCTGAGCGCAGTGAGGGGTTCAAGCGCGCCCAAGACGAAAACAGCTTTATCCCCGAGGAGTGTACTCTACTTTTCTCACCTTTTGCGAGACAATAAAAAAGCGAGTCTTCTAAAAACAGCGTTTTATTATAGTAAATTAAAATTAAAAGTGAAAATTGATATTTGAGACATTAGTCCAGTTGTGGAAAGACAATATTTATTTTTCACTTCTCATGCTCGTAAAGTCCTTCTTTATGCTGGGTTTAGGCTGCATAAAATCGCATTTTATGCACTAGTGCATAAATGGTTGTCGTCATCTAGACTAAGACAATTAAGCCCTACAGCCAGACAGACGAGGTGACTACATTAAATAAACTTGTTATTTGAATAAATTTACTTTAATTTTATTTATATTTGCATCGTAGTTGCATCTAACAAAGAAGAAATTTAAAACTATTAAAAACAAGCATTATTAACAAGAACATTAAAAAATCAACGTAGGTATAAACTTGGCAGTATTGCGTTCGACCTAAGTCAAAAATCGCAAACAGAAAAAAAAAAATTTGATAGAAATACAGTGGCGGGAAAGAGGTTTTGGACTATTAATTAGTTATTTTCTTTGCAAAACTTGTTGTGTTATGGAATTTAATTAAAATGTCGTCTAGTGAAGAGGAAAATAATGCTCACACCTAACACACTCATGGAAAAAAATGCAAAAGAACTTATTAAAGTTTTTTTTACATTATCACATGGAAAAAAATGCAAAAGAACTTATTAAAGTTTTTTTACATTATCACTGTTTTATTTCCTCGTAATCGAAGTGAAAAGCAGAGTGTATAACTCGGTCTTAAAACCCATTTTATCCTCGACTTAATTATCCAACCTCGCCTGCCGGCTCGGTTGGATACCATAAGTCTCGGAACAAATGGTTTGTTTTATGCTCTTGTTGTACAATCTACTATAAAACTTTGCAGTTATCACCAATGTATTTTATTGCAGCGTCTTACAATACTCGCGGCTTTTGTTTAATTTCAAATGTGTTCCATTCAGCTTGCCGTGGCGTGGCCAGCTCGATTTTAGAAAATGTTCGATTTTCAAATTAGGTTCGACGCGGCGGTGGCGGCGGCGCCGCGCCCGGCCTTCGAGTATTAGTTGATCTTTTATTACGAAATTAGACTTTAAGGCCATTGTAATAAGAACTATGAGAAGTGGAAATATTACAACCCAGCGGGTTATAATGAAATTCAGTACAACATTACACCCCGGCTAAAGCCAAGGGCTTTAATGATTTGGTTTGCGTAAGGTTTGCATGATATGTAATTTGGCATTGTCGAGCAGGTGGTGTGAAAATAATCATAAATATGTAGTGATTCTATTAAGTTAGTCATTTAATATGCCAAATCAACTTTGGAAACTAAAATCTTGACATGAGGGATTATAAATTAATAAAATATTTCGAGCCCGCCAGTGAGTTGCAAATGTTGCAATTGTTCACGCCCACTGACCATTTCTTGTCCTTTTCATTGCATACTTAAGTGCAACAGAGAGGCAGCTTTGCTAACTCTTTAACGTAGACAAGGTATATCTACGTATTTTGAACTGGTTATAAGCAAGAAAATTTGCGGTTAGGAGAAATCTGGATCAGGAGTTATACAATTATACAATAAATCATAAGATTGGAAAAAATGAAAACGGTTCGCGTCAGGAAAACCAAAAATACGCCGATTACGCATCCAAAACTTCCAAATTCATTACTTCATCACCATAATATGTAATCAAGCCCATAAAAATATTTAAGCGTTCAGTAATAATGGGATTACGTAAAAAAACATTATAGACTTTACCTTCCTAAAGATGGTTTGGCGAACATATGGCATCCGTGGCCTGCCTCGCGTGTCTGCGACGGCTGGAACCTCCTTCTTTTTAGTCGGTTAAAAAGTAGCAGTCACACTGAATTTATACTTTTGCAATGTTTAACCCAATACATAGAAACAGTATACTCTTCAATTGCATTTATTTCTTTTGATAACATTACTTGAATAGGCTAAGTAAAGTTTTTGGAAGATATGTATATTATATTTATTTTCGATAGTCGTCATCCTAAAGATCAAGAAATTGTGGCTCTTTTATTTTTATTTCCTCTGATATTTTAGAAATATTTTTTTTAGTTATGAAGTTGACATTTGTACACTTTAATGACCGACTAGCTTGTTGCCTTCGTACTTAATGAAAAAGAAAAAAAAACACTTCTATATCTGTCATTGTCAAATCAAATCAAAGTAAACAAACGATTCAATACAACGGCTCTTTTCTGTTTGCTTGTGTTTCATGTGATCAGTGTTTTTAGAAATATTTTTAACGATCTCAGAACGAACTCCGGACTTTCGTTTTGCCGCTTTGCTCTAAGACCTTTGCACGATATTTGGTCTACGATTTATTTTCGAACCCTTTGGCACTTCTTCTTGGACACCGATTTCTTCCTTTCTCGACGACTCTTGCCCTGCTTTTTGATAGCCACGAGAGCACTTTTGAATTGTACAATCCACGCAATGAATTCAGGCAATCCCACACGGACTGTGGAAATGGAGTATTACAAAGATTTACTTGAATTTACTTATTTGAATTGAACTGTTTGTTTATTTTTATTTGATTTGACGTTGACAGATATAGAAAAGACATTTTTTTTTTCTATTTCATTAAATACGAAGGCAACAAGCTTGTCGGTCATTAAAGTTTACAATAAATGTCAACTTCATAACTAAAAAAAAGATTTCTAAAATATTAGAGGAAATAAAAGTAAAAGAGCCGCAGTTCCATGATCTTCAGGATGACGACTATCGAAAAAAAATATAATTTACATATCTTCCAAAAACTTTACTTACCCAATTCTTCATTTAAATTTTCTAACGCATTTTGATATTTTTTCCCTGGCGATAAAAGCTAGCGGTGTAATGCTGTAAAGGCGTGAAATGGTGGTAAAGCGCAATACAATGTAGTATGTCCCAAAATGATAGATATTTTTTTGCAATTGAAAGAAAAGGATGATTGTATATTTTTATCAGGTGGCCGTCTGGTCGCATAACAAGTATTGTCATAATTTCGATTGTCATAACACATTACGCATAAAGTTGATGCTCATTTTTTTTTTGGCAATAATTGTACTATGGCATAATTGTTACCTGTCATAATTATACGGATTCATAATTGGTTTAACCATAATGTAGAATGTCATACATTTATTTAGTTATAATATTGATAATTATAATAATTTTTAGTAATAATTGTAAATGTCATACATGTATCAAACCATTAATATCGGATCGCGGATAGGTTAGGGTTATTTTTTTTTATAAATGAACGGAAAAACTTGTTAATGCGTTTTGCAGTGTATGCGTTTAAACAGTACCTATACTTAGTTAAATTCTTTTTTGAGCAACCTCTTCATGACCATTATAGAGTACTAGCATCCCGCCCTCGCTTCGCTACGTTTTATGTGAGTATTCTGTAGCACCCGTACTTAAACAGAATTTATACATAAAAACCTTCCTCTTGAATCACTCTATCTATTAAAAAGAACGACATCAAAATCCGTTGCGTAGTTTTAATGATCTAAGCATACATAGAGACAGACAGCGGGAAGCTACTTTGTTTTATACTACGTAGTGATGGTCAAATAGTTTTATGCGCATCGAATTTATGCGCGTTCCACAATATGTTCTTAAACATTATGATTAAAAACGTTATGCGTATAAATGTATGACTATTTACAGTTATCCGTAATGATGAGTATGACTACCCATTTTTATCACTTACTACCTAACACATACCTTCATAATTATTATACATGCAGTACAATAAGCCTACAATAATTAAAATGTCCGTGATCTGTACAATTCCAAAATACAGGTTCCGAGGATGTTGCTTACATAATCTTGTCTGTCAAGGTGTTTCGGCAGAAAAAGTCTTGGTAAACATATATTCCTGAAATGAGGATTCATACCTACCGACTGGAATTGGTTTCATGCTGGTATCAGATAGGTAGTGGTTCCGATGGTCATCTTTGAAAGCGTCTGCCATGCACTTCCGGCGAAAAAATACTAACAGATAACGCTTTTCTGTATCTATCAGTAAAGGACACCGCACGGAAAGTATGGAAAAAAAACATCGGTGAATTTTGATAAAAAAAATATATGTTACGCGCCTTGATCGATATATAAAAATACTTGGAGGGCAATAAAATCCTATGACTAGTTTTTGACAAAAAAAATATTTAGTGAAAAATCAAGGGAATTCGGTTCCATAGAAAAATGTATGAAGGAAAAAAAAAAGTGTTCTGTTTTGGACGAAAAAAATATATGTTTTAGAAACCATTAAATTGATCAACTTCATCAAAAAAACTTCTTTAAAAAAGAGATTGGTTTTTAAGTTATAGCGTTTCATAAAAATAAGTAACAAAGGTCTTTAATTTTTTGTTTTTTTTTAATCGTTAATATTTCCGTTTACGGCGATAATAAAAATAACTAAAAACATACTGTGTGCATCTTTTTTACTTACATAAGTTTTGTATCACAGTCACCTATTCTTCAGTATTTAGATTTGAAATGAATTTTAAGGAAAAAATCTTGGTTTTTCGTGTTTTTTTTTTAAACCGATCGGTGAAAAATTGTGCATTTTGAATATTTTATAAGTTGTGTTATTGTTAACATAAATCATTAAAATTCAAACATATTCTATGAACGATTTAAAAAAAAAAAATGTATGTCTTATTATTATTAACTTTACACTCACTATAGCTCCAGCTTATCTATATACAGTATTTTTATTCTATAATACACTCTACTCATGTTCGTTCGGATTTATGGTTATGACCCGTCTATGTATACGATGGCACGTGGTATGTCCGGTTCAGAGTTGTACAGAGTATTGGCGAACTCACTTACGTGATTCCTTATAAATTGTTCACGCGTGATAGATCCCAAACCAATATTTTCAGGTACAAATCTTAACATCAGTGTTTTTCGAACTGTGGAAATTATAGTGCTGACTTGTTGCCTGCTTGAGTAATCAAACATAATTTTCAAGAAGTCGTCTGATATGTCGTGACGAATTTTGACCAGAAATGTTAGTAGTTTTTTTTTGAAATAACGCTAATTCCTACACTCTCACAAAATGAAAACAGATCTAAAAACTGTTGCTTACGGATGTAAAATATTTAAATTCTTCGTCAGTGAATCTGTTTTCATTCCCAGTAAACCGAGAATTAATATTTTTATGACGCAGCCCATCGAAAAGTCGATTGATTTCGATGCCGCGTAGTTTAACCGGTCTATTTAAACATCTTAAGCTGGGAATAATGTCAGCTATTAGGTCGCCTTCCTCATTTAAATGATCTTGGCAGCATTTAAAATATTCGGGTATATATACTTATGTTATAATCCATGAACACATTTAGCCTACACTGCAAAGGCACCTTTAAAGTGTCGAAGTTGTTATTGCACACGAAACAACTATGTCCCTCAGCTTGCAACACAACATTTAGTCGAAGGTAATCAGGACTTGCTTCTAGATTTCTTATTTCATTTAAGATCCCCATTTTGCAAGTAAAACAAAGTCGAGTTGCGTCATTTGTTTCAATAAGTGGCCTCTCTAACATAAGTCGTCGACTGATCGCTATCTGAAAAAACATTTTTTTTTCAACATTAATAAATGTGATTTTTATTTACTTTTGCTATGAGTCAGTAATAAAATAATAAATTGATCAAAGGTCCGGACCTAATTATCACATTGAAAACAAATATGAAATAACTATTTACCTCGAAATAATAATAAAGAATTTTAATCAAAACTTTTGTTCACTCCACTTTTCAATAATAATGAACAGTAACTTCGTAAAAACAGTGAACCTACCTCTTGAATCAAAGCATTTTCGTTAATGCGGCTCATTTGTGCCGCTGTTTGTGACACATTGCACACAAAACAGTTTAGACGTAATCTAAAAGACATTTTAATAATTTATTTCGCTCCTACAATTAATGACAATCGTTTTCCCGCCAATACTTGGAGTTAAAAAGTTAAAAGTTTTTTTTTAATCGGCAATATGCTCAGAAAGCCATTAGTTTGTGTGTCTTTCCAGCCAGTATTCGGATTGGCCTTTTCTTGAAAATGTAAATTGTGTTTTTGACGTAATTATAAATACTTTGTAATTAGCGTTCTGTGGTTTTTGGGCTGCGCAAAATGTTTGGTACCTACCCCGATACCGCATTTCTCGAAAATGTTATTGACGCTGGGCAACGACCAATTCGTCGACGAGATCCCAACGAACAATTGAGTAGAGTGTATTATAGAATAAAAATACTGTATATAGATAAGCTGGAGCTATAGTGAGTGTAAAGTTAATAATAATAAGACTTAAAAAATGATTTTTTTTTAATCTGTTCATTGAATATGTTTGAATTTAATGATTTATGTTAACAATAACACAACTTATAAAATATTCAAAATGCACAATTTTTCACTGATCGGTTTAAAAAAAAAATACGAAAAACCAAGTTTTTTTCCTTAAAATTCATTTCAAATCTAAATACTGAAGAATAGGTGACTGTGATACAAAACTTATGTAAGTAAAAAAGATGCACACAGTATGTTTTTAGTTATTTTTATTATCGCCATAAACGGAAATATTAACAATTAAAAAAAAAACAAAAAATTAAAGACCTTTTTTACTTATTTTTATGAAACGCTATAACTTAAAAACCAAACTCTTTTTTAAAGAAGTTTTTTTTGATGAAGTTGATCAATTTAATGGTTTCTAAAACATATATTTTTTTCGTCCAAAACAGAACACTTTTTTTTTCCTTCATACATTTTTCTATGGAACCGAATTCCCTTGATTTTTCACTAAATATTTTTTTTGTCAAAAACTAGTCATAGGATTTTATTGCCCTCCAAGTATTTTTATATATCGATCAAGGCGCGTAACATATATTTTTTTTATCAAAATTCACCGATGTTTTTTTTTCCATACTTTCCGTGCGGTGTCCTTTGATAGATGACATAGCTTCTCCTCTTTAAAACTATAATTAAAAGTTAATGAAAAGTTCAGAGATTTATTTATTTATTGTTTATTAAGAAACAAACGGTTGTATACATTTAATGTTACACAAAATATGAGTAAACTTAAACCTATAGTTTCCTTAATTAGAGAGATACATAGATACATAGTCCAATTTGGCGGTGAGTGCCTTGCTCGTTCCGTTTGCTGTTGTAGCTACAAACTGACTACTATTGTTTCGTCGTTCCTTTCGGTTAAGTATGTAATGTCGACTCGCCCTTGGAGTGGTTATACGTCGGCAAAGTGATCTTAGTTGACCTTAAATAACCAGTGGGCGCGTCTTGGTGACTCAAACACACTAATAGCACTCTATGGTGCCTAAAACCAAATTAGCTATTTTGCTTTATTCGCTTTAATTATATTTTACTTGTGAACACTAACCACAGTCCTCGCAATAATTAATAGGATCCGAATGTAAGTACCAAAGTTTTGTTCGTGTATATTCACAAGTCGGGAATCTCGATTCGCCATCGTCAAGTAATGGTGTTAGTTGTTTACTTTCCGATTGATAATTACCATTTAGAATGAAAATGAAAATGAAAATTAGTCAGTCACCGAATAATTACTAAGGGTTTATTGTTTGATCAGTAGTTAAACTAACTAATTGTTATAATTCGAAAAAGTAATTGAAAATTTGACACATTTTTTTGAGATTCCTTCAAAATTTCGCTTCCTTTTTCAAATTTTAACAATCAGTTAGTTTAACCACTGATCAAACAACAGGCCATTAGTGGTGGATGTTGGCAGTTAGTTCGTGTCGGTTATATTGGCGACGCTGGGAGACAGCCTGCGTCTTCGGATCTGCCCGAATCACAAATTCGTGGCCATAAAGTGCGACGCTAAATGCGCCGCAAAATTGTCCGCCGGCGCTCGTCAGCGTATCAAGGAGCTATTCCGCGGCGGTGTATCGGAAAATAATATCTCTCCGCGTCCTCGGCGCCCGCGGTTCTCGTGTTTCCTTTGTACGACATAGTTCCATTCTCCTGTTTGAATTACGGCTGCCTTGTAAGCGAAAACGCGGCTTAAGCCTGTTGTGCGTGAAGGCGACATCAGCGATACCAATCTAGTGTTCTG
Source organism: Acleris laterana (assembly GCA_963966035.1). Lineage (NCBI taxonomy): Eukaryota > Metazoa > Arthropoda > Insecta > Lepidoptera > Tortricidae > Acleris > Acleris laterana. The sequence goes on from OZ014457.1 coordinate 45,702, forward strand.
AATTATAGGCTGCGGTGTCGCTTGATGTGTCGCAAGAACAACACAGCCTCCTCTCAGTTTTAATACATAGGCCCAGATGCACGTTGATAACTTTACATTGCGTGTGAAGCAATTGCAGATCATTTTGGGGCTTCCTGATTCAGATATTGCATACTTAACAGGAAGTCCCCACCTGGTAATTATTTACGATAAGGTTTAACGAAATAAATATACTATGTTTTTTTCATTTTCAATGTTTTTAGATTGCTTCGGAAATATATAAGTTTCTTCACCAAAATATAAACAGGTGGTAAATTATTCATTCCATTAGCACACAGACATTTGATCTCAGTCCGCAGGGTTGGTAACGCATTTGCAGTCTTGAGATTATGATTTCGAGACTGAAAATATCTATTGGCACTTGTGTGTGCTCATTGCCTTCTCGATGCCATAAAAAAACCAACCAAGTGCGAGTCGGACTCATTAGACACTGTTTTTTCATTTAATTATTTGTTTTTGAACGAACCTGTTGCCGTTATTAATTTAAAATTTGTTAAACATCATTCATCATTCATCATTTGTTTGTTGTCATCAGGACATGGTCGTTGTAACTTCTTTCGGCACAAATGGGGTTGGCGTGATTCGGACCTATGTGATTGTGGCGAAGAGGCCCAAACCATGGACCATATAATGCAGCGATGCCCAATACATACATATCCGGGACCCATAGAAGACATCTACAACCTTACTCAAGACGCAGCTAATTGGCTGAGAACGCTGAATGTTGACTTATAATCTTTAATGTAATCGCCTATTCTACAGATCGCCATACGATTAAATAAATATTTAAAATTTGTGTATGAGTCTCATCGACGACTCACCAGGTGGGCATGTGCTCGTTTGCCTTCTACCATAAAAAAGGCGCATACAATTCGCTCAGCTGCCATACCGTTTAGCAAATACGGCTAATTATCCAAGACTCCCGCCCTCGATGCGTTGAGTGCCAGGCCTCTCAACTCGTCGTGCACGCACCGGGGCCGGCGACGATCGACTAACGAGCGCGAGCGCCGGGTGCGCAGGATTCGTCGCGCGCCGCCATTAGCGTATGCTAATCGCCCGCAGCCACGCGCGGAGCCGATCCGTTAATAACTAATTCATAATAGTAATTACTCGCGGATTGTAATCGCAGTAAGGGAATTAGAGGATATTAGATTCCTCGCTTCGTGCGAGTTACGTTTCGTCATGCCGCGGTTAAGATATGTGTCAGCTTGGTTTCTCATTCAACATTTATTGTAAGGCGACTTAGAGAAATAAACTAAAGCTTACCTTTTACTAAATAAAACTACACACTAACCGCTGAACAGCTGTTGCATATAGTTTATATAAACAAGAAAAGTATATTTGTTTTTATTTATGTAATTACAGACAGAAATAGGTAAGCACACTTTTCGTCTAAAAGTGTCTGTGCGGCCTACTGACTGAATACATATCTTTTATCTTTTTATCATCAACACAGATTTCATAAACATAACATTTGATTATTTAATTTTTACAATAACTTAAAATAAAAAAGAACAGAATGTTAACACAAAGTTTTTGAAGTTTTAATAAATTATGTTATTATCAGTTATGTTAAAGTTAATATTTTCGAAAGGTTGATGTAAGGTCTATTATACTCGTAGTAGAATTCGAATGCTTCTATTGATCTCGTATATGGTGTCGTAAGGTTCTTTAGCGTACTTTAACGTTAGGTGTTTTATGAGCCCAGCAGCTGTCAGCTGAAGAGTCAACTTCTTATTCGATGTAAAAATATAAAACAGAATTTACTTAGTTGTAAAATAAACCCTCCGGAGACCTATAACCATATTTTATTTTAATAACATTACGAGGTCAAAGTAGGGTTAGGCATCTTCTATTGACTTCGTAAAATTTTATTCAATATGTTGTGTTTCCACCGGCCGGCGGCGAGGGCCGAGGAGCGATGTTTTCCCGCTCCAGCCGGCGTGTTCCAGCACGGCGCGCGCGGCGAGACCCCGCTGAGGGTCCGTCCCGTTAATTACCCCGACGTGCCCAAATTGCAGCGGCCCCTTGTCCCCCCGCAGTGACCCGTATACGCCATCTACCTTGTTAATAGTAAAGTTACTAATTTAATCATTCATATTTACTCCGTAAAGAACCTTTAATTTTAGTTTGCCCCATTCATTGTTATACTAAATTATAGTCCAATAACTTCTTCCCTTTGTCTAGGTTGACCATCCTACGGAACAGCGATTTCTGCAGGGTGAGGGGTAGCCTATATTTATGTTTTAGGTAATTCAAGGCTTTAGCTATCTTAATTTGTATTGAATCTTAATCCGGTTAAAGCTGTTTCTAGACACTGACAATCCATCGCATTTATTATATGAGTGTAATGCGAAATCTATAAAGCTCTACCAATCGGTAAGTGAAAGATGTCACTGCGTTGCTCGCTTTCTTCCACAGCCGTCATTTGTCTGTTGCAGAGAGTCAGACATTAATATCGGCTTCGGATGCGATTGACAGCGCGGACAGTACCCCTCCCCCCGGCCCCCTCCTCGCTGCCCCCGCTGCCGACGAGCCTAATTAGAGGCATGCAGCTGGCTGCACCCGAAAGGACAGCGGCTCTGACCTGAAGGGATTATTAGTTTAGGCTTAGAAATCGCACCCCTACTGCAGTATTATACAATCCGACTAAAAACCAAAATGTGTAAAATAGGCCAAGTTCTCATGTGTCACCAAAAGAAGTGGTTTAAGTAGTCGATACCAACCAAATAGGTAGCTATATTTATATTAAACAATTAACATAATAGCCAGGTGTTTCGTACTTCATGTTTCCACACGACGTATTTTTGACGGCACGTTAGTCGAATAAGCAGGGACCCTGACTACGAAGCTAACGGTCCCGGGTTCGGTTCGTAAAATTATAAATCATACAAGCCTAGAGCTAAGTTTGGGACCAGGGGGATTTGTGTGAGATTGTTGCCTGATTTGATTTTGATATCTGATACATTTTAATACGGAAACAGTAATTTTATTATTTTGTGAAAAACAATAGAATTTTTAGTTTTCGTTTTTGTCCTGTTTCGATGCCGAATTTCAGAGCGGTCATCGGTAAATATCCTAAACGTTTTGACGAGTGAGTAAGTAGGTCAGTGTCAAATATCTACAGAACCTAAAGGTTACGTTATTTGTCGAAAAACAACAGTACTTCGTTTTTTTCCAAATTTGAAGTCATGTATTGTAAATAATATACAAACTGCAGTGTCGCTCGGTTTTTTTACGAACTTGGCCAAACACACTGCCGTGTGCCTAGATTTAATTTGTGCGCTTGTGTCAAGTTTTGATGTGAAATCCGAAGAGCCAAGTATTGGCAAACCGCAGCCGCATGCGGGCCGCGGACTCATGCCAAGATGTTGTTCGTGAAACTGGTTTGCCAAGAAACTGATTTCTGAAACACAGGTTTATCCTCGGAAATTGGGGACTTCAAAATTGTATGTTCGGGTGATTCCTGATTATTTTGTATAAAAATATGTTTCGTACGTCATAGTGTGTTGTACGAAACCCAAATGTGCCGGACGTTTTTGTCGGCTTAGACGTAATCCGAAGCGCGGCGCGGCGCGGCGCGGCGCGGCACAATGGCCGCCGATAATCCTGCGACTCCCGGCTCGCACAGAACATGTGTTTTGAAGCGCACTTAATGAGGGATTAAGTCAGTACGAAATACCATAGCTTTTCATTTGGGAGCGGATTATAGGTGCTATTGTTTCTAAATTCTAACCATCGTATTATTATTATCTCTAAATTTGAACAAGGGCTTATGGTTGTCACGCCAGACTCTGCTGCGCTAAGCTAAATTCAAGTATGTCTATTTTTTTCGATTTTTCTTTTTTTACGCCGTTAGATTCCTATTAATTCGGCGCATAGTTCTACATCAAAAAAACCTCATATTTCCTTTTAGTTTTAGAGCTATCGTCAAAAGAAGTATTCAAGTATCTTAAATCGGACATTATTATCTATAAGATTTCAAAAAATTACATCGTACGGCCTATTAATATCGGAGATAATCGAATTTAAAGCAAAAAAAACGTTTTTACGCTCTCCTGTAAAATTTGCCAAAATAGACTTACTTGAATTTAGCTTAATGCAGTCCACTGTTGCAGGTGAATCTATTAGTCCTCTCTGACAATGCACTGACTTGAATAATTTTAGCTTTGTCTTTTTTTTATTGTGTGAAAAAGAAACGACCAAACGGGTTCGGTATAATGTATATCTATGGATATTTGAAATTACTCCTGAGGCTGACGTTTGTAACCTAGAGCTATAGAGTGTCATTAAAAATAAATAAAGAGAACTTGATCTCTCGTAAACGCATTGCCAAACCCAAGGACAAAGACTAAATTACTCAACGCGAGTTACGTTATCCGGTCCAGTCTAGCGAACAGTCTAATTCGTCGCGGAAAAAGTTGCGGACAGCGAGTACAGCTTCCTACATAACCGATAAAATGCAAATCCTTTCGGAACCGCACCAAGTTGGTTTAAAAAAGGGCAACACGAGCGCGGGCGCCGCCCGAGACCCGCGGCGCCGGACAACTTCTTTTAATAAAACGCGGATTTGATACACAAGTTGTCCCAGCTACGCCGCGACAGCCGCTTGCAGATGCCCCATTAATAGATGCTGGTGACGTAAATGGAACATTTATCGAGCGTGGATGTATACATGGATGTAAATACTTTTTTGTACAAACAGGAAAATATCAAATAACAAAATAGCCAGAAACACAAAAGGTATGTATAAAGGCGTATCCCTTTATGAAGAGTGGATGGATTGTAATAGGTAGAAAATAATCACCAAAACCATTCAAATAATGGCGAGGCGAATGCTCGCTCACGATCTTTTAGCCCACCTGATGGGAAGCGGGATGGCAAGCAGAGACCTATAGTCATTCGAATTCTCAAACTAAAATCTCAAGACGGCAACCCTGACTAAAGTGGAACGCCTCTAATGGCGGTCATAAACTGTACACAGAAAGGCAAACTGTATGACGTAGTCTGAACCAATGTAATTTTTTCTTAATAAGATTGTTGGTAACATTAAAATCAGTAACCGTGGTCGAGTGAGGTCTCTGTCCACCGCCCGCCCTATGTCTGCGGCCCGCAGTTTGTTGTAAAAACTCGCGACACACGGGTTCCGCGCTGGAGGGACTAGGGGGGGGGGGGAGGAGAGGGGGTTAACCGATAAACAATGCCAGCCGACCGACCGCTGAGCGGCCCCGCGGTTACGTTTAGAGAGTGGACGATGGAAATGAACTCTACTCCCTGAGGCGGTTCCGTCTAGTCTACATCGTAAGACGAGTTTTGTTCATTGTCGCTCTTATCCCTTAAACAATTTCAAGAAATAGTAAAAGTCTGCTGTAAACATAAACCAGATTTGCATGCAGAGATTTTCAGTTCCAGTTTCCAGTTTTCGGGTGGTTGATGCAGTGCTCTGCATTGGTGTTGCTATTGCACGCGAGGTGTTGTTGGGCATCAGGTGCTTACTGACGCTGTGGCGTTTATGATGATGATGTTTTACTCAGCGCGTGTTGGCGTTCGTCATCTTAATCCCTGACACGTTGACGAGGTCCCTTAGGTACGGCCAAACTCAGAAGTCACTGTACATTTTGGTACTATGCCGCAGCTATTGTAATACTAAATTCAAAACACTCAATAATTTAATACGTAACTGTGGCAAGATACTAAAATGCACAGGTAAATCAGCTGTTCTTAAAAGTTTGCATAACATTCACCAGGAAACTCCTAGAAGAGACTGAAAATATAGACGCAGGAATCTTGAAACCCTTTGATCTCGGACCCGGCGTGCGCGCACCCCCCCGCGGCCTGCGCGCACCCCCCGCGGCCTGCGGGAACTCACTTAACTATTTGCGGTCGGAACCCTTTCAGCGTCGAGCCGTATTCGACCGCTTGTGGTTGGAGCCCTGGCGGCGCCGGGACCGGGGCGACATGAAGTGTGGGAGACAAGTACCAACCAGCCGGGTTATTCGCTTAGAAGCCAGAGGTGGTGGCCTGTTCAGGCCGCAGAAAAGGTGTGTCAGAATCTTTGTTAACATTGATTATAATATATTGTACATTGATTGATATTATACATTGACATAATAATTAAAAGCAAGCTTTTAAAAACCTGACTGTTGCTAACCAACTTTAAATCGTTATAAATTCTAAATGATCATTTAAAATGAAAAATGATGAAACAACCCTAAACCGTGACGGTGATTTTCAGGGCAATTTATTTACTAAGTAAAATACATACTTAATAACTAATGGAAAGCAGGTTTTGAAAAACGTGTTCGCATTTTTTGATATTTTCGTCAACATAATGCTATTTTTTTGATGTAGTTTTTTTATCGAAACACGTTTCAACGAACGTATCATTACGCAGAACTTTCATTACATCGAAAAGCATTTCTCACCGCGTGAGTTTTATTTTGGTAGTCGCAAGTCGAACCTATTCTAATCTACGTAATTAATGTTTAAAATATCCCGAAAACATCATAGTTTCAGCAGAGAACATCGTTAGATGAAATTAAATTCGATGTCATGATGCAAACGATGAAGTGGGATTCGATAAAATGATGGGCTAACTTTTTTGTGCCCATTACTTTGACTAAATTATTATAGCCTATGTCATTCCTAAAACCAAGACTAATCAAACGATACGTCACTCTTCAACGTAACCCGCATTCAGAGTGAGTCGGGTAAAAACGTCCATCCTCTCATGTTTCCATGCCAATAATTATAACGGTAGTTTTTATCCACACAATCGGGAAACAAAATGCGAACACTGTTATGCCAATAACCGTATCACTCAGAGTTCAACAGCTTTCGAATAATACTTAAATTTCTTTCACATCAATCGTATTTCATTCGTGGAATTGGTTGAACGTTCAAGGGCGTTCAGCCGAATACGCACAAGTCACGTGTCCCCGGCAGTGAACGTGTTAACGACGCAGAGACCCAGTCAACCCGTGAAATGCCGCGAGAATACCATAATCCCTCTCTTTCAATCCAACTACAGTAATATGATGCGTCATATAGACTTCCGCAGCCTTTTTTTTACTAAGCTTTGTGATCTCAACAAGGAAACATAAATATCTCAAAACGAATATTTACTATTACATTCAATCAAGTTGTAGGACGACTCTGCTTATGATATATCTAGAAATTAAGCATTGACGTGAAGTTCGGCTTCCTTATGAATAGAAGGCATTTCAGAAGGCGGATCAAATGACTCGAACCTTTGAATAATATACGACACGCTACGTTTCTCGTGGGCTGAATCACTCTCCCACCTGTGTGCTAGAACCGACAGAAAAAAGATTTCTCTTTGTAGCCTGACATGAGCTGTCACGAAAGTCCGACATGACGAGGAAACGGAAATCCTACGCGCGATATGTTCAGTATGTTGCTAGAAGTATTGCGTTCAAAGAAATTCAAAAGTATATTACGGAACACCTTAATATTCCTCTTTTGTTTTGAAACATTACTTTTTCGACAGGTGGAGCTATTAAATTTTTAGAGTAATAATTTTATTGTTTTACCTAGATTAGGTTAGATAAAAGTCTTCTACCAAAAAATTGTGTTTAAGAGTTTGAAAATTGGAGATTTCAATTAAATCCGAATTATGACTCTTTGACATGATATAAAATACTTTATTATACACAAGAAAAAAAACAGTACAAAATAATCGATGCGCGGCGAGCGGCCCAGCACCGATCGCTAATCTCGTCCAAAAACCTCGTTTCCCCCAATAAAACCGATTTCGCGGGAAATGGGACGCGGCAAATGATTTCGCTCAGGCGCGGGAATATTCTCTGAGCTCTTCGCCCCCGTCGCTCACCACCGTCATTTAAGCAAAACCCATCGACCCGCTGCTCCGGCCACAAACATATTGGCGCTCAAATGCAATGTGCGTTGTACAAGTAAACTGCACATGCAATTACACGAGCGGGCTGAGCTCTTGATAACTTCGTGGAACGCTGAAAGCCGATAATGAATGCCATTTTAATCACCAAACAGCAGCTAGATGTAACTTATGTCTAAAATAATTAACTAAACATCAACGCTAGCCGTCGGCCCAACCGCAATTATCAACACAAACCACCGATTACAACCGTTTTCTCAACTGTTGAAGTAGTCCCGACCGGCGGCGTGCGTCGAGCACCGCTCTCGCGGCCGCTGGCAGGCCAGGCGCGCCGGGGTGCCGGTTTATGGGCTCGAGCGCTGTACACCGCAGGCAACACTCGGCCGGTTTATACCCCGAACAGATGATAAGGGGATTTCAGATGTCCCGTCATATAGTCATGATGACCATACACCGGATTGACGGGAGCAAAAATGTACCACTGCTAGTGATTCATTAAATGTCGACAAAGTTTATCGACATCGATTAAAAGCAATATTTTATCTTCAATATCCTCAGTAATGGCCAAGTTTGATTACCTTTTAATTATCTGCAAACCTCTTTTATTTATACTTATCGCAACTATAAACAACCGGTATCTGACATTGACTCTGGACTCTAGTCACTTGTCAACAACCATTGAAAAAACATTGAGTAACAAATTCATTCAGTACAACAATATTATTTAGCATTCCGACTAATTGGAAACCTTTTTGTTTTTTAAGTAGGTTAAAAATGCCTCCAAAGAAAAAAGATTGCTTATCTTCATGGAAAGCTGATCATTCAGATACAGAAGATAAAGGGACGACTTACTTTTTCTAGAAATGTAAGATTCACACAAAAAAGTTGTCGATAAACTTAGTCGATATTTAATGAATCACTAGCACTGGTAAGTTTTTGCCCCCGTCAAACCGGTGTATGGTGATGACCATTGAATTCATTTCTATTCATATATTTTTTACAACTGGCAAAATAGCTGGCTCGCAGCTGACCGCCCGACGAGACGGCCGCAGAGCTCGATCAATTAACAAGTTGTTATGTCCGACTGAAGAACTTAACCGGATCTAATCAAATCGGGCCTCACCCCCCGTATTATTAACGTATTTAACTACGACTCTACAGCCAGGCCTCGTATATTTTTTTATTGCTTTCGTATACTTCGCTAACTTTCATTAAACTTCAATGTAAATATATTACGAGTAGCAGACGCAAATATTTATCCGTTTCTCAATATTCAAACAGCTCCTCGTCTTTAATTTGATAGATCAACTATTTCATCAACAAGTAGAAACAGCGTTATTAAAAATACGTCGAATCATTAAAACATATTATAAACTAAAATCACAAACAGTCTTTCACCAAGTTATGAGGGAAACCTTTTAAATTTTCTTAATAAAGATTATATTGAATCTTTTCGATTGAATAATAATGCAAATGAGAGAGATCATTCCTCGCATATTGCAGACTAATTAGCACTTTGAGTTTAGGGAGAGGTTGCATCAGTGGGGACTCCACGCTGCTCGCCGGCCCCGGGACGCCGATCGTTACACAATCATTATAATCATTTGAACCAATCAAAATCGGATTGCTTTGATATTGGATATTTTGGCAATTTAAACAAAAGTAATGTCAGCTTAATTTAAGTTGTTAATAATGTCACTGCTATTTGTTTGATCATTCCCATTTACAATTTGCTATTTGCAACGTAATTAAAACCCCTAATGGTCGACCAATTGCAATCCCAGAGCACTCGGAAAAGTATCACATTGCATGCATAGGATTACAAACACCTTTTTTGCTATTTGTTTGATAGTGTATCATAATTGCGACGTTGCGAGAAGCAATATTAAATTTTGTAAAAACAAACTGCCAATATTTCGCTCACGGTAATTGAGTGATCGAAAGGAAATGCCATAAAAATTACACTCTCATTCGTTACTTTTATTTCATGCCGTAAATTTTATATAAAAATGGCGTTTTAACTTTTTGCCTCTCACAGGACAATGCGGTAATTACGCCGCAGTCGGCGCTCTGCGGGCTTGTGTTACACTTGGTTTTAACTCATCTTGTTTTCAAATTCAAATTCAAGTCATTTATTCTGTAAGTAGGCCCTGTAGGCACTTTTACAAGTCTGAGTCTACCAGCGCTTCCAAAGAGACCACTGTTGAGAAGAAGCGCCGCAAGAAACTCAACAGTAAGCCATTTTTTAAAAATAAATCACTTATTACAATACTAAACTTAAGCTACATAATTTAAATGTCACAGGGATGTACAGGTCCCAGTAGTAATCAAAACTACATTGCCTTAACTTTCAGATGAAAAGGGCTAATTTAGCATACAAAGACGAAGTGGAAAGAGTCCGTGGCCGTGGGTCATGTTGCTGATCAACCAACGACTCTCAATCGAGTTACATTTTAATAAGATTCCCTCGAGTTAATGCACTTTTCCACCGACGTGGCCAGACGAGACAACGCGAGATGAGAAAATTAAAATCATGCCGACTCAGTTTCATCAAAAAATTGCCTATCACATATGTACTTGCGTTTTATGACACTAAATGTCCAGCTAGCTCGCCCGAGCACGAATTGTGCCGCGCAAGCCTTCGCGAGAATCGTGCTTCTGTTGCGAAATTAACAAAAGTGCAGTTCAAGATTGATTTAACAAAAAGAAACAATTCTTGTTTTGCACATCGTCAACCCGGCCCGTTTCCACAAAAGATGCACTAGGAGAGAATTGAAATTATCTATGCAAATTTTAATGTGTGTTACATTGTATCGGCAAGAAACTTCTCAAACTGAGCAACTTCTCCTATGGTTTTTTTTGGTTACTTCAAAGTTTTTTTTTGAAAATGTAACACAATAAATGGTATTTCCAATATTTTTTCGCTAAAATTTCCACAATTTTAGAAATGCCTTGCAACTTTGTACAGTTAAGTACACTGATGCCTCCAGCCCCCCCCCCGCCGCGGCCCGCGGAGCAGCACCTGAACGCTCTCATCAAACTCGGGTTTATTGCGGCTATTATTAGCCGGTTATCAGTAATGAACAGTCGGATTAATGCTCCATAATGCCGCAAAGCGATTTCATCTTTATTAACTCAATAATTAATCTCGTTTTGTAATAAAACTCATGAAATAATTTGGAACCAGTTTCCCGATAAGATTACCCACGTTTACGGAGCGACTTAATTGAGGAAAACTCTCAACCGAATGTTTTATGTATGAGTGGATAACAATATAATAAAGTTATATCGGGACGTCGACTGCGATTAATTTTAGAGGATAATTTATCGTTTTGAGTCTGATATTTATAGATGAATGTGTACGTCCTACCAAAGCTGTTAGAGACCAAGAAAGAGGAGGCAGAATGATTTGGACGTGTTTCAAAGGGACTGATGGGAGTATGTAATTAATAGGGACGGCGAAAAATAAGAGGCCGTAATAGGAATAATAAAATTACGTCTGAAAATTAGTGTTAAGGGGATGCCACACGAGAGTCGCCTGTGCGTTTGGTCGTCGCCACTGCGTTGTTCTACACATTGATTAGAACGACATGCCACACGACGCACACTTGCATCGCTCTTTGTTGAAAACACACAGATGCGACGAATCAACGCCTTGGCGACGGCCGTGTGGCATCCCCTTAACACTCATTTTCAGACGTACTCTAAATTTCTATTACCCATTGGAAATTGCAGTCAATGTTAACTATTAACGTGTTAACTATAACTTTAAGGAAATCAAGCTGGCCTGGTTTTGCTCCCGTCTTTAGTGGTTTTTTGGAGCCCATGTTGAAGTTTCCTCCACGCGCTACAACATACAAGTACAACACGCGAGTGATACTCCTGGGTGCTGGTGTTTACGTTTATATGCGATAGGAACTATCAGACGGCAGACATGATTGATTGTAGCGGATGCGGTATAGAACTAACTACACAACATGCCTTTGTAGCCAAGGGCGGATAATTGCTTTATGGCCTGTTCGCTCTGGCCTTGCGGTAAGACCGCCATCTCGGGGGTTCTCTTCAACGTATAGGCAGTTGCATTACAGAATACCCTCCGTGCTAGCGGTCCCAACGCGAAATCTTTCCGCCTTCCTCCCGCCGCGGCCGCCACATGAATATTCTCCGCGGGCGGGGCCCATAAATAAACATTCAAACGCATTTAGTAACCGGATTTTCTTAAAATTTGCTAAATGGACTTAATTATTGGAGATTTTTTCATTCTCGGCATAAGGAAACCCATTAGTTACCGTTCCACGAACGGAGGAAAAGACAGAGAAGGCGGAGGCCGAAGTTTATGGCCGTTTGCAGTTCATATAAAAAGTAAATTATTACCGTCGAGGGTGTATTTATTTGTTAGTAATTCGTGTCTGAAATATCATTAGGATTACGAGACAGCCGGCGGACTGCGCGACGGCGGTGCACTGGTCCGGAATGCGAGCCCTGCTGCAGGCGGGGGAATGTCGAATAGCGCGCGTTACAAGGACGTTACTAGTGGCCGTGGGGATTATTGAATACGAAGCGATCAATATTTTGTAATAATTGTGAAATAATGAAGCACATTTAAATTCTTTGAGAATATATGACTACGACTTTCCCGCGCCGTTGCTTGCGGCGAGTTTAAAATTCCTATAGTTTCGTATTAATCGAGATGTTGGACTACATAACGGCAACACATTATAATGAGATTAACATAATATTAGTGACCATTTACTAATTTTGGGTTTTGTATAATAGGTCCGTCAAAGTGAAGTCAGCGTCCTACGATATTTTTAACCGAAAGCAGCCTTCAGTTAAACTGACTTATGACCTACCATTTTACAAGTTTATTTCTTACGTATATAAAGGCTTTTTTTTAAAACATTTATTTATATAAAATACGCTTTTTATTACTCAGTTTAGTGTATGAAAGTGTGAGATAGACCAAAAAATAAAATATCATTGGGCCCATCGTGAGCTTTACTATTAGAGTAGCACCGCGCGCACCCGTCGGCATTAGCGGCCGTGTTATCGGAGCGGAACGCTGCGCCATACTAATGAGTTCCGACTAATAACATAATAACCATACATTACTGTAATTAAACATGCCACTAACCTCAACTAACGGTATTAGTTACGGGTCATGCGAGCTTTGTTCGATTCGATTACCAAAACACGAGCTGAAATTTTAAGACTGTGGTGTATACATAAACCCTAAATTGTGTGGTAGATTAATTGATATAGTCGTACGTCAACGTCACTTGCGTTTGATCAAGTCGTATAAATCACACGCCGCGCCCTCACTAGGTGGCACAAAGGGATCGCACACACAATATTATAACTAAGAGCATCCAGCTCTTATTTGGCCACGAGTCCTTGTAGACGGCTCCTTGATTCCTACATTTTCGATACCGTAGTTGTTGATTCAGAGATCGTTAACCAAGCGTTGTTAGCTCGTGTATTGCGGTGTACTAAGGTATACCGGGGTGCGCTCAGGTGTATCGGGGAGTGGCGGCGTGGCCCAAGCCGCCAGAGTTCAACCTGCTCGACTGGGCTAAGCGGCTGTGCCCGATGTTCGTGGGAACGGGCGGGTGCCGGGCGGGGCGGGGGCGGCGAGCCGGATAAGGTACTTACAGGCTTGGAGATACATCGACACTTACCTTGTACGGTAGGTGACAAGAATTATTATTTATCTTAGGACAATACGAAGCCTCCTCTTGGGAAGCGCTGGTAGATTCTTGACGTGTAAAAGTGCCCGTGCGGCCTACTTACTGAATAAATATCTTTTATCTTTTTTTTTATCATTTTACAAAATGAGCCAGCAGGGCGTCTTATATGAATCACTCACAATCAGTCTAGTTAAGCTTAAGAAAGAGATAAAACATCACTAAGTTCGTATTCATGAGGAGTAGCGGTGGTTGACCCGGAGTCTTCATCACCACTTTCCTTTCCCCAATAATGATTTTAGAAAGCAAATAATTGATTGCAATGATTGTTAATACAGAACCGCTAGTATACATACATAAACTCACGCCTTTATTCCCAGAGTGGGGTAGGCAGAGAGCTCATTCCCGAAATACCAGAATTTTAAAATACCAGACTACTCTCTTTACCAGATTCCTAAATCACCAGCTTCGAAATATTAGGTAAGCATAATCAACGATACCGAAATTTAAATGTTATTTTTTGAGATTCAAGTATGTTGAGAATCTGGTATTTTAAAATTCTGGTATTTCGGGAATGAGCGAGGCAGAGCTACAGAATTTCCAACAACTATAAAAACTTTTTGATAATTCTATAACCATCTTTTGCACACTTAGGCGAAGATGTTTACCAGTGTATTAGTGACAGGTTGCAAGCCCATCGCCTAACAGTACTACACGCCTTTAATACCTTAGTCGGCTTTTACGACCGCTAGTATCTTTTGTGCTTATTAATTTTGAAGAGTTCCGATCATTCATCCTGGATTTTAATATCAGCCCACACCATTTTTAATGTGAGACTTCTAATTGAAATTGGACCTATAAGATTGTTGTAAGTTGTGGACCAATAGACAATTATGTTGATTTTTTTAAGTCAGTCAATACACTAGGCCACACCTGCCGGTCGTGCTGCAGGTTAATGATGAATTTTATGAGATAACAATGTCGAAAAACATCAACCGAATACATTTATATTGTGTTAGAATTAAGTGATGAATATTAGTATAAGTAATCTGCGAGGAATTGTAACTTAACTCCTGAAGAAACAAATGCCCTCGAGCAACCTTTGTGCACCATCGCCTTACGATCGTGTCTGTGACGGAACCAATTCGTTAAAAGGACGTCACTGAACATCTCCGTGAACAGTTCCCGAGACGCCGAACACGGACAAGCACACAGCACGAGGCTCCTCACCGCGGAGAAGTAACGATAAAGACGAACGACGGCTACTCAGGCTTCGCTGCCACAGTGTTGTAAACCACAGAGACATCACTTATATCGTAAATATTTGATCGCCCAAAGTATTAAACAGGTACCTAGTTCTGAAAATCATGGACAAATGTTTAAAACATTGACGTACAGATTTTGTTTTACAATGTTTTGGAACTTTAAAGTAAGCCAGTACAACATTGTACGAACGTTTCGAGCACCAGCTTAGTTTTACAATTTGTTGTCATGTTTACTATGTCACGCGAACAAGTTAGGAATTAAACTGAAGTGAACAAATAATAATGGATCCAAGCTGTTTTAGTACATGAAGTACTTAGCATGGAATAAAGTGATTCTTACCCCTCTTGAACGATTAACGAATTAACTTTAAATATTAATTATCACAGAAAGTCCCTCTGATCATAGACCATTACTCGACAAATTTATGAAGTAGTCGATGAACCAAATATACTAGGTGCTAGCGGTATACCCCGAAATTCAGTAAAGTTCTGCAATGGTGTTAAAAGTCTGAAAATCAGAACGATTGATCTTTAGGCCATAAGCCATGTTGATCCGCAGGTTTTCAAAATGTACGAAAAGTGTTAAGTTAACTTTGTTTAAAGCATACGGTCAGTCATTCTACACTTGCAGCCTGTGGTTCAACTATTCTAAAAAAGCCTACAGCGCCCTACGCGTCCAGTACAACAACGCATTCAGGATGCTGTTGGGGCTGCCGCGCTACTGCAGTGCATCAGGGATGTTCGCGGAGGCGCACACAGACGACTTTCACGCAATCATGCGCAAGCGAGTCGCCTCCCTGATGCGGCGTGTGCGCGGCAGCACCAACGGCCTCCTGGCCGCGGTGGCTGAAAGGTTGGATAGCCCGATCCTCGCCTTCTGGGCAGATAGGCACGTGCCTAGGGCCAACTATGACGTGTTTTAGGTGATAATTATATTTATTTTGTAAATCACAGTACTAATCATATAGTTTTTTAAGTTGTTACTAACATAATATGGATTGCTTATCTGAAATAAATTATTATTATTATTATTATTATTATTAAAAGAATCAATTGGACCCGTGCACAAAAAAAAAACAAAAAAAAGAGAGGAGTTATGACGTCATATTGTTATTGTATGAGAATATATTTTTTTGTACTGAAACCTATCGTGTTTGGTATCTAATGAAAGGGCTTAGACTAAGCTGATTTAAGAATATATCACATCAATTATATTTCAGTCACTTGTTTTAAAAAAAAACATACCAAGTTTGGGCTACAATTTTTGTTTTTTTTTCGTGCTACATGTCTAATTGATTCTTATGGCCTAATTACCAATCGTTCCAATTTTCATGCTTTTAACATCATTTGCAGAACTTTTTGGCGTACCGATAGGACTAAACGCCGTTAATAATGGCAATAAAAATACCTTATTAAACATCTATTAGAGAATGTCAAATATAGCTGCTGATAAATCTGTACACGGAGTGCTCATCATAACGCCGCACCTCAAACGGGCCGCGGTTCAAAATTATAACAAACCTGACTTACGCTCATGCAATATGCAGATGGTGCCGACGCCGCTTGTTGTCGAGCGGGTCACTCCGAGCACCAAACACGAAACATTTACAACCTTATCTCTCTCGCTCTTCAGCGTTGACCGAATTGGGAAAATGAGACAACGTAATTGTAGCTTCTGGCTTTATTTTTGGAGTAGGCCCCCTGGATTATCTGCGCTCGTAAAAACTACCATTTGCTAAGTCGAGGTCTGCCGCGGAGACTTGCTTCTTACACGCCAAGCCGCAGGAATTTTAACAAAATGAGTTTTCAGTGCGAACTATGTTTTACATTTCGTACATTATTCAAGGAATTGTGATTAGGATTACGCCACGGAGAAGCCGCTTCTACACGATGAATGCCGTGTGGTTGCCGGGTTAGAATAGTGCCACTCCATATCTTCCCGTGGATGTCGTAAGAGACGGCTAAGGGAATAAAGGCGTATAGTACTGCTAGGGGATGGGCTTGCAACCTGTCACTAATACACTGGTAAACATCTCAGCCTAAGTGTGCAAAATGTGGTTACACAATTATCAACAAGTTTTTAGAGTTGTTGGTAATTCTGTAGCTCTGCCTACCCCACTCTGGGAATAAAGGCGTGAGTTTATGTATGTGTATGTATGTATGTATTCAATTCTGTCATTGAATTTACTTCTCAATCACAAGCTGTTGCTAGCGACGTGTTGTTGCCAGGAACACGACAATGGTTTTTATTTATCGCGCCGGTTTACTTTGCGCCACAATAAAGTATTCCTCGGAACACTATCACGCGGAGCGCGACGCGGGAGAAATAAATATTCTCCGCACATTTACAACTCTAACAAAGAAAGCACTTGTACGCGGATAAGAATTACTCCGAAGTATTTTAGGAAGTATTCACCCTTTAGCGATGTGTAAGGTCTAACGAACATTGCCGTGAGTCTCATAGATTACGAGTAGGGTAAAGGCACCAGTGGTCAGCCAGAGACCAGTAGTCGACCTTATAATATTATGAGTGCGAAGAGTGGGAAATATATATTTCGTACTCTTCCCACTCATACAAAATTTTTTAAATACCTAAAAGTATTTTATTTCGCGTCCGAGAGCGTTATATCGCTGCTTCAATTGATTCGTTAACGTTTGTTACTTTTGTTTTTTATGACCTTTTCCATTTTGCATTAGTTCAGTTTTATATTTATCTCTTCAGGGTTCCGAAGAAAACTAGATCCCTTATAATAGTGTCTGTCTGTGTGTCACACAAACTATTATGTGTATATCGTTATCAATTTGTGGATTTGGGGGACCGTTTAGCATATATTGAACTCTAAAAGTGCCACTTTTGCTAGAGTTACGTGCACCATCTACGGTCAAACCTACAAAAGTTAAAAATCTTTTAAATATCGCGATTAAGTAGACTTGATTGGTTTTTGAAAGACATATTAAAAATAAACTCACCACCAAATATGTAGGTACCTAACTTTAAACAGAAAATTCGATCCAAATTGTGGTTTGTCGATAGCTTTTAGGGTTCCGTACCCAAAGGGAAAAAAGAGACCCTATTACTAAGACTCCACTGTCCGTCCGTCTGTCTGTCTGTCACCAAGCCGTATCTCATGAACCGTTATAGCTAGACAGACGAAATTTTCACAAATTATGTATTTCTTTTGCCGCTATAACAACAAATACAGACTAAAATAAATATTTAAATGGGTTTCCCATACCAAAAAAGTTCTTAGAGTTAAATTTGCTCGATATTATTAGCGGCAACTCGTATAGTGTCTAATGTTGTATAGATAATGGTACGGAACCCTTCTTCGTGCGTAAGCCCGACTCCCACTTGGCCGGTTTTTTGTCTCTTATCGTTTTTGTAACCCTACACTGAGCATGGTCCGACACGCTATTGCCCCGTTTTCTATGTTTATTTAACTTCAAAAGCCCTTTGTTTGAATTAAAGAAGATTTTACTTAAGAAGCTCAGCTGCATCTTTTTGTCACTACTATTTATTGGAACATACATATTTAGTATAAATATTGTATACCGTCGATTTAATCCAATATCAATATCTGTTACAACTTTCTTGCTCATGAAGCTTAAAGTCATCTGTTTGTCATATTTCGATGATATTCGTTTCTTACTGGGTCTTGATTTTAATAAAAGACAATGTGAGGGGGGGCCATTAAATCTTAAAAAAATCAATGTTCACTATCGATACAGTGTGTAAATTGTTCATTTTTATACCGACTTAAAAATATTTCATGTCCCATTTTTTTTACTTTTACGGTTTTCTTACATACGTACAATCTTAAATATTTTCATAAGCTTCAACAGATAGAATGTAAAAATCCGCCAAACCGATGCCGATGCCGGCGTCGGCGCAGTTTATGCAGCAGTGTCTAGAATCGGTTAGTTACATCTTGTGAAAACTTGTATAATACATACAATCTACGGAATAGATGTTGACAAGTATTGGCAGAAAAATACCGTCATGAAGACAAAGCGTACCTGTCTCAAAAATAGCGCTGGCTTCGTTCGAGATAAAGGAAATCCACGCGAAGTCGCACGCGTCCTCTAGCGTCCCAATGTTGTCTCTATTCTCACTCGGATATATATATATATCCCGCATATAAGTCCATATATATATACATATGTCCCGCGAGCAGGGACACAATCCGCGCACAGAGGCGTCCCGCAAGTCCGCATTCCGGCGCGATACGGCGGAATGCCGCAAAGCACGTCTTTCTAACAAACGAGAGGCAATCTTTGTGCACGCCGAGCCAGTCGATATCCATTTCCACATCCGCATGTAGTGCGGGCAAAATACTTTCGAACTGTGGTTTGGTTCAATGTTTATGTATTTTCTTATATTTTTTTGTGCATAAATATTATTATCTTAAGTTCAAAAACTTGTCCGCCGTTTCGTTTGTCTGAAATTTTCATTTGTGGAAAATATCTTTTCTCTGAGACTATATCTATTTAAATATTTTGAAAAGTTAATGGGCTCGGAGCAAAATGATTTTCGGACAAACGAAACGTCGGACTAAAATGTTTCGAAACATCTCTAGGTTACCCATAAATACAGTTGTTTCATATTTGCAACTTTTAATGCCCAACCAACAGTTTGTATATAATAATAATGTATAACGAAAATTATTTTCTTGTTTGTCAGTATTGTTCCTTTTTTCAATCATTTAAATATTTCTAGATGATTGAGACGTAAATGCAGCGAGCGCGTCTCCGCGGAGAAATGAGTTTGAATTAATCTTAAGAAAAGACTTAAAACAGTTAAATTGTACAAATGGTTACATGGTGGTGCGTGCATGACTCGATGTATGAATGTGGAAGAAGCGAAAGAAATTTGTCAAGATCGTAGCAAGAGGAAAGAAGTGGTCTCTGCCTTCCCCTCTGGGAAACAGGCGTGATTTGATGTATCTATGTATGGTTACAAAAATATGCTTGGAAAATAAGCAGGGGTAAAGAAACTTCGTTGGTGTACCTCTATTAAATAGCAGTGGTTTAAGAAAATTGACTTAGTACCAAAAACCATTTTTTTTCTTTCGTTCAACTGTCTATTCAAACAATTATTTAATTTGCAAGGAGAATCCATAAATTTAATTTAAAACAATTCAAATCGAGTCAAACACCTTTAAACGTAACGGCTAGCGCCTGTAGAACGCTTAGGTAGGTTCCAATGGGATGCATTTCCGCGTCCACCCGTGAATCTCCGCACCTATCCCGGATTCTCCCCCCTCCGCCGCCCCCGCAGCGGCCGCAGTGCGCCCGCAATCCTAATCCGCCGGAGCGCGGAGGAGCGCTCACGCCAATCGGAGGATCTCACCTGACATTTTGAGACTTAGCTGTCGTCAAATTGCTCCATGCGTTTTTACAATATATATAATTAAAAAATACTTTAATGCCTGTGATTATATTAAACGGCGTATGAAATGATAAATCTGCAAATATGCAAATAATTTGCTCACGTTTAGATAAATCAAGAGCGTAAATTAAAAAAAAAACAACGTTTCTGTATCTATCGTATCAGTCCCGCGCTTCGACGGACGCCGCTGCCGATCGCCGCCGGCTGCGTGGCGGCTGGCAGCAGGCTGGCAGTGACGGACTGCGTGCAGTTTTCCGCTCCTTTGACTCTCGCTGAGATTTATTGACGCAGATCTAAAAAAGTAAAAACTTTCAGGCGATGTTTGCTCAGAATCAAAGCTTTGCAGTCGGATGTTGATATGGAGCACGACTTCAACAATCCTGCAAAGTTAAAGGATAACTACGCTTGCGCTTTATTCATTTTTTTCTCGTTGTAATTGGTTGTTTACTTGTAAGGCCCGTAAGTACCATGAGTAATTACAAAGTTGTAAGCAGAGTCCACAGAGTGCGGGTACATCGTAAACAGATAAAAGACTAAAAGTTGTTCATTGGTTTGCGTGTAAAGAATCAAGAAAGTCATTAATTTCATTATTTTAATATGATTATTAAAAAAAAACAACCCGGTTACATAAATTAATTTAAACATACAAAATAAAAGCAATTTAAATTATATCAGTGAGTCGAGAAACGATCATCTTATACGGTACAATCGAACTCGGAAACAGCGATCGAACTGAAAAGTATAATACCTCTACATGTTGGTACCTTGCTGCAGCTATTGATGTGCTAAATTCAAACCACTCTTACTTTAATACCTCACTGTGACTTGGTAATTGGGTGGAAACACTTAACAATAACTTTTTCTTGCAAAGTTGTTCCTGCGCGGGAGAGTAAAATGGTTTGATACTCGTATTGTATTTGTGATTGTATTGTATTGTATTCATCATATTTTTTTCAACACGCCGTACACTTCCACGACGCTCGTTTTCCGCCCGTGAGCTCGTAACGTCGGCGACGGTAATATATTACTGTCTTGTACTCCATAATGTTGAGATCAGAATCCGCGGGCGTGGGCGGATTAAAAATCCCGACAAAAACCCGGGGCTGTGTTCCGCGCCGATGGCGCGCGTAATTGAAATTCCGCACAAGTCCTTGCGCCGGCAGCCGACGTGTTAAGGGAGCTGCGGCTGCGGAAGGGTTACCTGTTGCTGACTTAGTATTTTTATTAAGACCATTTTAAGGCGCTTTGAAATACCGACTGGCGGGAATGCGGCGGGAATAGCGAAATGTCGCGCGGGAAGTATTAATTTTCTGAAGTTTTCTAGAGGCCCGAGGTGAAAACATTGTGTAAACGCAGTTTAATACTTACTTTAAAAACGTCTGCTAACTAACGAATTCGTTGGTTATTAATTCTTTCGTCAAGTTGAAAAGTGGTTCCGTAAAAAACATGGCAGAAGCCAATAAGTATGAGCCGGCGCGGTGCAGCGAGACTCACCTCAGTTTATTGTCAAAAATGCCTTTGCACATAGTAAGTGCTCCAGTTTTATTTTCCAAATAGCCTATTTCACGTTAAGAAAATGCTATTAAACATGGACTCAGGGCTCTGGGCTCTGGGCTCAGGGAGTTTTTGAAATACCCTAATTTAACCTAAACTAAATGTATATCGGGTCAACCGTAATTAATTCAGTTCTACCTGATACTGCCGCCACCTCATGTTAGGTTACCCATAACACCCATCCAACAACAAACAACCTCGATATAAACCAACTCCGAAACTCCACTTGTATTGTATCAAAACGGCATCTAAAACTTCGGCGCTTGCTTGCTACCCGTGGAGTTGGTGAAGCGGCGATAGACACGGGCCGGAGGTCCCGCGGTCCCGGGTCCCGGGTCCCGCGTCGGCATGCGGGGCACGCGCGCCCGTAACGGAGGGAATTATTTCGAGCACACGTCAATAGGCGACGCGGGCGCAAGCTGCGGGGCGGGGCGGGGAGGGCTGCGGCAACAAGACATGTCGATGGCCCCTAGGTAAATCATCGAAAGTCATTTTGGGCACTTTTCAGTACAGCATTTTGAAGTTGGTTTATGGTATAAATCTGAAAATATAAATATTACATTGATTTTATATATCCAAAATAACTAATAAAAAATGCTTTTATCTTGCGGCATATTTGTTTTAAGGAAAATTATATTAGTTTTCTGGAAATTTGAGTTTCGATAGCATACGTCGTGATAAAGAGAATTACATGTATCGAAACTGCCACTTTAGATTTTTTACACCGGTATTATTTTTAAAAGTCTTATCGAAAATGGCAGCTTCGATTATTTACTTCGACAGTAGCACTGCGGTAGCTAACGAAACTGGTAGTGTCGATAATTTACGCCGCAAAAACTATCTCTATTTTAGTGGTTTTACCACTTTCGATATAAACGCACAGTGTTTTAAGACACTGTTTAGTATGAGTACTTAAATTAAATCAGTATAGTTATGTTAATGCAAATCTTTATTCGGAAAAACCACTCTTTCTTCTAAAAATCAGACTTTTAAATCACTGTCATCATCACTGCTTGAATTATTAAGTCTTATTATTTTATGATTACTGCCTAGGGTAAATCAAAACAGTTCTCAACAAACTACAGACTCATACCTACCATACAACATAAAATGTTTCCAAATGCTCTGTTACTAAACTTAAATACTTCTTAAAAACTCTTTATTGCACCGTATCTAGGTATACTTATGAAAAAAGAACTGATTTGGCTGACTAACTTCAAGCAAAAAAGGAAATATATTCTAATCAGAATGGTCAACCTTATCACCAATGTTTGTACTGTAATTAAAATTAAAAAAAAAAATATGATATTCTTTAGGTATCACCCCCGATTGACATAAAGAAATAAGATCTTTATATTTGACATCTGTAATAGTTAGCGGGTTACCATACGATCTCTTCCACGTCTTGTAGTAGTGATAACTGTGTTTAAGCCAAATTACTCACCCTTTAAGTCGTTCTTTAAGAAAAGACAATTCGGTACACCATTTTCTTCCCTGACCTCTTTGTCTTGTTCTACGTTAAATTAACATTTGTCGTATCTCTATTGCATTTGCGTCCGCCTAACAATGGTGTATAATCAAAAACATCCGAAGAGTTAATTCGATTACGTTGTAAGGCTGTTTGCGGTTTTAGTCCACCTTATTATTGCGTACCAACTGGTCAGGAGTAAAAATCATTTTCCCTTTAGACTTTTTTTCAATAAGAGCGTGGACTCTGTCACCCCATTTTGTGTATGATTTTTATGATTTCTCCAAAAACCTGTGCGTAATGTCAACATTATATTTTTGTGACAAGAACATTATACGTCGAGTATGCAACTCGATTTCTATTTTGACCTGAGCAATTATTTGACCAAAATATAAACCGTTTTGCCACTTTATCTATAAGAGTTTTTGTGAAGGTGAGCAGTTGCTCACTTCATTTGCTCCCCTTTTGGCTGTGCATTCTGTCCACATATAGCAGAAACTCTCTTTGTTTGCTAAGTCGAAAATTGTAAAAGTATAAATCAATAATTTTCGCTTATAATTCAGCAGTCTAACATCTCCATGTGGATAATTAAAAAAACATTGAAAGACAAATGTAGCACAAAACAATTTGGGTGATTTTAAAACTACCATTTTGTCACCTGCTTTAAATTCTCTTGCTATTTTTTTAACTTCTTTTTGCTGAGATGTTGGAAATGCATGACATTTCTCGCAAATGTCTTTCTTTGGGATATAGAATGCAACGTTCATGTGCTCATTCACTATGTCAGTGTACTGACGTGGTGTGAGAGCTTTACTGTCATAGTTTTGCAGCTGATCCCATTCTTTGTACAAGGAAAACATTTTTTTGAAGGATAAGTTATTATTCCGATAGACTTTACTACTACTTTCACGCGTATAGTGCGAAGGGACCGGTTAAAATGAAGATACGTGGTCACATACACTTTTTACCATTTCAGCAGATATTACGACAAGATGGTTATGGTACTTTCCTCTTTCATCAGGTAAAGTATCTAATTCCTTCTCGGCTCAATTTTGCATGGGCAGTGCGGACCATTTTATCCGATATACACAAAGGTATTCAAAAAAGTTCTGAGGCAGACTTGTACAGGATCATAATGAAAACATTGTTGATCAGAAACGTTACTAGGTAGTGATAGGGGTAAAAAATACTTTGTAGTATGTGGTCGCCGGGAAGGGCCCTCGGTAGTAATGCATTTTTTTGCTTTCGGTAAATTTGTTTACATTTACCCACTGCTGAGTATGTTCCCCTTATTTCCAAAAATTGGTTAATATTCTTCGCTGTGTGTCGGTATCTAATTTATCGTATCGTAACATTTTAATATACACGTAGAACGATAATCCGGGCGCATTTTTTTTCTTCTAAGTATATCTTAGTTAGTTCTTCGTAAATCTATTCCCTCGAGGGCGGCCCATACTGCACCTCCAAAGGTACAAGTGGAGAATCTGAGACAATATTTTATTGACATTTGCCTTAACATAGAAACTATTATAGTAGTGTTGATAAGTATATCAAACTAACATTAAATACTAAAAATAGTACTAGTAGTAGTAGATATACTTATCAACAGGTACTAAAACTAGTACAAAATGATAGTTTGATATACTTGTCAACACTACTATATCAGTTTCTTTGTTAAGGCAACTAATACCAACATTTTAAGGAAAAATAAAACAGGAACTTACCTGGCAATTTATCGAAACTCAGAATAAAATTACGATAATATCAGCGTAAAACATTGAAAATGGTAGTTTCGATATAAACTCAATCTTAAATTTCGAGGTACAATATCGAATCTGCCAGTTTTAATACAATGTTTACGGTAAATTTCAACGTACAATATTGAAACTGGCAGTTTCGATACCAAGTGAATAGTAAATTCCAACGTAAAATATTGAAACTGACAGTTTTGATAATTTACGCCGGTAATAATGCAGGCTTGTACGACGTAAACTATTGAAACTGTTAGTTTCGTCTCGCTTGCACGACAATTATTCCCACTTAAACAATCGAATGTGAAACTTTCGATGATGTACTACGAAAAGTTTACATATTTTCGAGGTTTTACGACTCAAAAATCTGCTTAAAAATAAGAATTTTCTCTTTTTCTTTTCGGTACACGAATAAAAAAAAAACGGCAATTTTGACTTTCGATGTTTTACGTAGGGGCCATCGATGTGCGTGGTTTGCTACTACGACTAGCAAATACCTGCGATGAATTTCAATTCATTCATACATTTTAAGTAGTCTGTGAATTTGTTCATGGAGTATATTTATGTATACTTTAGTCTCGAGTATCAACATAGTTTTTTCAATTAAATGCAAGGTTATCGTCATATCTAATTATTTCCATGTCTAATTATGTCGTTACTGAAATACTGTGTATATTATTTAAAAAGTAATGTATTCCTTTGTTTTTTTTGAAATTTTAGTTCATTCATTACTAATTTAATTATTCACAATAGCGTATAATATTAAGTAACTTTCTATGTTTAAACTCATCACTGTGATCACATCGGAGCAGAGCTTGCACTGAACACAACACAACTCGTCAGCTGGTAACACCGCAGAGGTAGCGGCGCGGCGCGGAGGGCGCGTTGCGATACTTGTCTTTTCACAAAATGTAAGTGTCACATGAGTGTGGTGTGACTGAGGCGGTTGGGTTATTTAGCACGCTGGGCACTGGAACCGCCGGTTATTCCCACCTGTTACCACAATTTTTTACCACTGGTAACAGCTGGGATTTTTTTCCCCACCTGTTACCACCAATTTGTTACCACTGGTAACAGCTGGCCATATTTTTCCCACCTGTTACCACTGGTAACTACTGGGAATAAAAAATCCCAGCCGTTACCACTAAATTAAAAAAAGAAATCCTCAGTAGTTATCACCAAATATTTTAGTGGTAACAAATGGGAAAAATATTCCCACTTGTTACCACCGACTACTTTAGTGGTAACAAATTGATGGTAACAGGTGGGAATAATCCGCGGTTCCAGTGGCCGTGTGCTTGCGCCGCCCTCGCCCATGACTCGGCCGCCGCGGCCGGTCCGCCGTCCCGCACATATGCCGGCTAATGATGGCAATCGCCGCCTCCTGGCCTTTGTTCCGGATTAATAAGGAGACCACGTTTCATATAAATATCACGCAGCGTACATATTTAATGTTTTCTTGCCGTTGATTTGATCCCTCCGTTGCATATAAATTTGACTTGGTTATGATTTTTGGCAGGAACGCTCGTTTCAGGGAAAAATGGCGAAAGTGGGGAGGCTATTACCCTGCAGTGGGACACCAACTCAGGCAAAACTTAATATAGGTAATTAAAGTCTGGGTGTTGAACTCGGTTGTGCATTCTACAATTCTATTTTAATAAAACTTTTAGTTAATCCAAATTCAGAAGTGAGTTTTCAGTGAGCTGTTTGTTATTAAAGACCCAGTGAGCTCAACACATTCCTACTCATAAAAACATTACCTATATAATACAGATAAAAACATTATGTATCCAATGGACTTTAATGAAATAAAGTCTTCTTATAATTAAAATACGCTGTTAACTAATTTACGAATGCTACTCAAATACAAGCTTATCTTAGTCGTTAAACATAGCTCACCTGTGAACAAATGAAATACCTACTTACATCTGTTTGACTGGATAACACAAACGCTTCCAAGAAACGAGAATCCCCGTACTAACACTAAGAAAGGATACAAAGACAAAAAAATAAAAAGTAATTGGGCCGGCTCGCGGCCTGGCTCCGGACTCGGGTGTATTTTTATACATCGCCTTCGCTTCCAATAAATTGAATTCCAGTCCGTAGTTCACAGTCAATTGGCGGACGGGGAAGTTAAATCAACGTGAGATCTCGTTACGGCGAGTAGATAAGAAAAACTATCGTCATGTTGGAGTAGGTGTCTACTTAAATTGGACGATGAATTTAAGCGTCCTTCCTCGACCGTTACAGTAGACCTTGATAATCAGCTACACGTTAACGTCACGTTTTAACAAGATACTACTACAAAAGCGAAATTTTCTCATCCTGATTTAGCAAAACGGACGCAGCTGAACAAAGCTCTACAAAGGCAATTCAAACGGGGAAAGGGGTGATTTGAATGTTAAAACATCTCTGAGCGCCTTTCGCAGTCTCAACTGTATCGAGTATTTTAGACGCTACAGAAGGATTCGCCTCGGGATACGAGAAGTTACCTAACAAGGTGTGCGAGCACTTCAATGCGATGGAGTTCTCCTCTTGCATTGCAACTGGATTCGTTTGTCTTTGGCATAAACGAGTGTGAAATAAAGTGATAATGCATCAGACCAATAAACTATTCTCTAAGCACTAGATTTTGCCTGCGATTCCGTCCGCGTAGAATTCATTAATCACTTTTCCCTCGGGATTTATCTAATTTCCTGTCATAAAGGTACCCAATAGCGGCCTTTACACATAGCACAGATTGGACTGCGCATCTGGCCCTGCGTCGCAGTACCAGATGAGTCCAAACTGTGCCGTGTAAAGACCGCAAATATCAGTCTTGATTTTCTCAAATATCTCTGTGCCAAATTTCACATCGATCGACGGAGGCGTAGACCCGTACAATGTACGGGTTGTACAATGTACTTTTGTTCCGTATTGTACGGTACATACGGAACAAATATTTTCGTACAAAAAATTCAAACGAAAATATTTTCATATTTCTAATATTGGTAAGGACCAGAATATGATTGTTTTAAGTGACATGCCTTTACCGTATGTTTGTTCAATCGCTTTGTCTATATGAGGTAAAGTTGGTGCTTTATCGTGTTATGGGTCTTACTAGCACAGACACATTCCATGTTAGTCAACAAAGCATCTTGGGTTTTACTTGCATAATAAAACTCATTGCATGTGCATTGAGAGTGCATTCTAATATGAACTTGCTATCTAGTTTAGCGTAAGTTTATTCTCATTTTAGTTTTATACGAGTTTGCTTGACAGAAAGTCTCGGGCCGCGTTTAAAATATCTACCAACTTTTACGAGTATATTTTGTTTTAAGGAGCCACGTAAAGAGTAAACAAGTTAGACGAAAACCGCTCGGTCATGATGGCGGTAAATTGCAGGAGGCGGGAAATGCGCTCGCTCGCAGCCGCCGAGCACCGCAGTTATACACGCCAGTCAAAACTGAGACACTGCTCTCTTGTTCTTCTTGCGGGTTCTGCTGGCCTAGTACTTATTTACTAAATAGGTATATATAATTACCTAATGTATCTTACTGTGACACCATTTTGAATAATCCTAAATTCTTTAATACTCGCGTGACTACTACATTACCATCATTTAATTTGACAACTTGAAGGTATGACGTTTGTCTGATTTAGATATCTTCGAGGCACGAACATGTATTTCGACGTTTCTGTCTAGTACCTAGTGTCTAGTGTTCTCTCAATATCTAACTCATATATTAGAAAATAAAGTGGTAACCGTTGATCATGTGAGCCCATCTGAACTTAATCAGATTAAAGGCACATAACAAGAAAACAAAATAATTGCGTTACGTCTAAAATTTAGATTATCTGATTCTGTTTTCTTCGCAGATCTACCTACAGTACCTTATCGAAAAGACGCATTTCCCCAAAAGCTTTTTAAAGCGGAACCCCAAAGATGCATCGCCGTGCACTTTGTTTTGGTCGCCAGCCACAAAGAACTGTCGGAAAATAGCAATTTGTCAGAACGCTTCCACGAGCGGAGTCGCGATAATAACCGGGGCGGCGCATGCGCGGCGCGGTATGAGTACCAGCTCATCCGCCGTCTTGTGAGTAAGTTTCTTTAAGAGAGATCACTTTAATAATTAAATAATAATAATCACTTTAATAATCACTTTTTCGAGTCAAATCGGAGAAATACTGGAAAAGGGCCGAATCATAAATACCCGAAACCGACGTGCGTGCATGACTCGATGTATGAATGTGGAAGAACTGAAAGAAATTTGTCAAGATCGTAGCAAGTGGAAAGAAGTGGTCTCTGCCTACCCCTCTGGGAAACAGGCGTGATTTGGTGTATGTATGTATGTATGGTATCGTAACTCAAAAACGTTGAAGAATTTGGGCGCGAAGGTATTAACACTTTCGTGGATTTCAACTGTTTAATCAAAATAACGTGGGCCTTTTAAGAACTACTAGCTCTAAAAGTAAGGGTCACCTTTACTTTGAGAGTTTTAATTTAATGGGTTATGGAGTAATTTTAAGCAAGGCAATATTTTCAGAGTTTCCATGTGGTTAGTATATTTTACATCACCCTTGCAAATCATAATCAATCAACTTTTTCAAACTATTCCAAATATTGACGAAGAACACCGACAACCCCAACTTACAAGGCATGCTTTTATAAACGTTAATAAAAGTTGCCTGTATAAACTTAACTCCTGTACTGTTCTATCGATAACAGTCAACCAATCCGCATCATCATCATCATAGATATAAAAAATCTAACTATTACAAAACGGTCCATCTTTTGTGAAGACTGGTTAAAACCTAAGGTAAATGGTGCTAGGTTTAGTGAAACCTAAACCGTTGTTCAATCTTCAAGCCACTAGTTTACCCAGCACTTTACTAAATGGTTCCTTGTTCCTTGTTAACTGCTCCTGGTTTTTTAAGTCATCCGCAGCGGCTTCGTTTAATCAGCATGAGTACGGGCGCCTTGTTCGGAAGCCGACGCGGCGGGCGGAGCCCTGCGCCACCACAGAGCAGCGCAGAGACGACACTTGTCACATACGCGTAATGTAATCGTCTCTTAAGGCCCATCATACAACGAAATTTGTCAGTGTAGTATGAATCTATTATGAATGTTATATATTTTTTTATAATTTGATCATAAGTCATAAAAACAAAAGAACTTTCACTTTACCTCCATGGCACTAGATCTTTATGTCAATGGCCGTGTTATGTACTACTATTAGTACAAAGAACCTCCAGAGGTTAAGTATTTCTATTGATTTAAAAACAAGTACGCTTTTTCAAGACCGTTAATACTAAAAAAACGTATTGATACAAATAATGAACCGGCATTTAAAATCAATGAAAAATACAAATACAATTACATGTATCCGTGTGTCTTAGGGCCGTATTAATAAAGTAATCTCAACTCTAATGCTCGTCTCGAGATTTGTCAAAAATTACAGTGTTCTATGGTTTGACGTTTACTTTGACGCATCTTGTGACGGGCATCTCAGCCAAGATGAGTTTATTAATACGGGCCTTAGTATCAGTGAACCTGTGTGCATGTGTGTCTGTATCTGTCTATAGCATTGTAGCTCCGGTTTGGACGTAGTTTTTAAAACATAGCTGGTTTTAAGGGGATGGTTTCTAGCTAGATATCCACTCTAAGGCGATCGCAATTTTATCTGAGGTTTCTATCAATATTGAAGTGGTCTCGCTGCTCCGGAGGCTGCGTGGAGTTTTCCCGCCGAGAACAAGTTGGCTCATTATTTACTTTCGGAGCTTCTCTAATTGTCCGCGGAGTCTTCGAGGAGTCGTCGCTGGTCGCCGCCCGCGGATACTTTGCTTGGACGGACTTGAGAGTGAGCACTTTTGTTCACTTAAGTTCCAGGGAAAGTTTCAAATAGGTGTTTTACCATCGTAATTAATATTAATAAAGTGCTTTTGTATTTCGCTTTTATTTTACAACGGCAATAAAAAGTAATGGATTGAAGGGATTTTAGTTGTTTACCCAATACAGAGGGTAAAGCGAATCTGTGGCCCATGGATTGCATTCTTAAGACTACAATCATAAGACTGCAAATGCGTTGCCAACTCTGAAGTCAAAGATTACCTAAGTAGTAATTTCACGCTGTTGTCGTATCCCCACAATGGAGCATAACAACGTGAACACTAAAGCTTGGCGGTAGTTTAAAGGATGGTAGTGACTAGAACGGACCCCGTACCGAGGGAATAACTACAGTCGAAATATACGCGGACGTAGTCGCGGACAGAAGCTATAGTATAATATAAACATCTCACTAGTATTATAAATGCAGTGTGTGTGTGAGTGTGTGTTGGTTATTACGTTCGAGCTGAAATGATTGGATGTGAATAAGATTTTTGTAGGCACAAACAAAAGGTAAAGGTCTTAAAGCCAATGTGGCCCTTTTTATGAGCAAACGGCTTAGATTCCGGATCAAAAAGACGTTTCATGCCCTCTCGCAGCCCTATAATAAAATAATCCGAGGCGCTGTTTATTTGCATTGTCCCGAACGATCTGTATTCCCGGCCGGCCTGGCCGGCGGACACGGCCCCATTCGAATATGAAAAAAGTTTATTTGTGATTGGCGCATGTCGGCCGCGCGGCGCGGGTCCACCGCGGGGCTGTACGCGAGTACTGTTATTGTCGGAGATCCGACATGAGCATGATCACTTAAATTTGAAAAATAATTGTTGCAAAAGATCGACGCACTGCTATTCCACTCTGACACCAATAAAAAAACTGGTCTAGTGCGATTGGACTCGCGCGGAGGGTTTTGTAATACCTACTCGCTAGTTATTTCAGCTTCATCATCAATGCGATGAGACAGTATGGATGTATTGCACATCAGAAAATACAAATTTATCCATTGAGATCGTCAGTATAAATACCAATAATTAAAGGATACAAAAAAAAAACCTATTTAAGAGTGGTTTATTAACCAATGTTACTAAATAACTAAAGTAAATAAATGGTCAATGTCAATATACAAAAATAATAAATGTCGAAACAATAATATTTTTACAATTAAACCGCCATGCTCATCCAGGGAGTATAATGGATCATCCAATTAAATATTTCCCAGCTCACGTTTAAATGTTCCGTCGGATCGTAGATTATCACACATTAATCACACAAAGTTTGACGCTTGTACGTTCTACCGTTTGTACTAATTGTTATTACACATGTCATATTCTGTTAAAAAAACATCTGACTGTCTAGGATATAAGGTTTAAAATACACAGCTCTTAAAAGTTAGGAAAGTTAGTCTCGTTTGGCACCGTTTGGAAACGGAACCCTAAAACTACACGTTTAATTTGCCAGTCCCCAAGACAAGTGAGATAGTAAAGCGTGAAATGTCTGACGCCTCTAATCCGAGCTGGCAGCGTAGTCGGTCTGATGTCGCACACGTGAGAGAGATAATTAAAAAAGATCACACGAAGTCAAAGTGTACCCGTCCACTTTGACTCCGTGGGATCTTTTATGCAATTACTTATCCCCCTTAGCACTTAGTCCTTTACCTGCTCCGGCATTTTCAAGAATATCTATTATAGAGGTATATAGTGAGCCGACAGAAAGAACCACGAGCTCTACTGGTTCTGGATGGCCAGGGAGTGGAAGGGTCGGAAGGGGCCGCCCTAAGCGTAATTTTTCGAATGAAATCGGAGAAACACTGGAAAAGGGCCGAATCTTAAGTACCTACTCGAAACCGACGTGCGTGCATGACTCGATGTATGAATGTGGAAGAAGCGAAATAAATTTGTCAAGATCGTAGTAGTGAAAAGAAGTGGTCTCTGCCTACCTCTCTGGGAAACAGGTGTGATTTAATGTATGTATGTATGTACGACATAAAAACAAGAGAGCATAACATTCAATCATTGCATACGATAGTGATATGATTTCCTTTCTTCCTCACCATCTCTACACACTATAAAACAATCAAAGTACAATACGAAGTGGAATAAAAAGAAGTCGATCGTCGATCCAACAGCTTAGAAAAACATTCGCGACGAGCAAATACGGGCGACGCCGACGGCCGACTCACGGACTCGATGCCTTGTTGACAAGGGCCTGTGCAAGAGCACACAAACTACTCTACTGAACAACTAGGACATATTTCCTGGCGATCTCAAGCAAGTGCAACCTTATCTCATACAGAACAAGGCCTTGCCTTGGATATAAAACCTTTTTGCTTTGGAAAAGTGGTAGGGTGCTTTCGGGACGTTTTACAGCTCACTCTCAACTGTCTTATTTGGAGATGTCAGTTAGCTCAGGGGTTCTTGGAGAAAGTTTACTTGTGCCTCTATTTACTATTGAGCTACTTATACAGGTATCGACTAAGTCTGGGTAATATTTATTTCCTTTAAGATCTGATTGTGTACTTTATTAAACACAATTTATATTTTGTAATAGTATATTCTGTGCTTCTTGCATATAAGCTACACGAATGAAAATGTAGAAGACGTTTATAAAACTATGATCTTACAGAATGGTTTCTGTAGTTACTAATACGAGTATAAAGCTTAGTCAGTCATTTACGGATAAGGTGCGAGGGAACCATTGTTTGCTGTTCCATCGTGGTTTACGCCAATAATCTTTATTAATACTCAATTTATCCGGATAACTCTGGTTTTGCCAAACCTGGTGCTAAATTCATTTTCCGGGTAAGAAAATGTTTTTCGTTATTTCGTAAGAGGATTGACACAAGTTATTATCCCGCACCCGAGAAATTTCAGGATTTCTGAAAATAAAGCTCAATTTTATTTGAGCATTGTTTTATTTCCTCGGCGCCATAAGTAGTAAATATCAACAAAATATCACTTTCTTGCTATAAAATATATTATAAGTAAATGATAATAATATATTATCTTTATCGGAATATCTTCCATTATTGTAATCCCTCGATGTTCCTCATGAAAGGGAATAAGGAATAAATAAACTTTATCTGCGCATAATACCCATAAATCGTCGCATTGTGCGCATTCTATAAATCCTTACTTCCGTAATAATCCTCAGCGTTATCATACATACACATACATATTTGTATGTACGTTCACCCGTTCCGATTGAAATCTTTGATGATTTATTATTGTCAAATAAGAAATTGGTAGACCAATAAAACCAGCAAAAATGGTAATTCTTATGTAATTAAAGAAAGCATTTTACGGGAAAGTGAAATTAAAAGGTTTGTGCAAAATAAAAAATAAAATAAAAAAGGTTTGTGCAAAATGTGGTTATGGAATTAACCACGCGTTTTTAGAACTCTTGGTACTTCTGTAGCTCAGCCTACCCCACTTTGGGAATGAAGGAGTGAGGGTATGTATGTAAAATCAAAGTCAAACACATCACAAAATATTCACTCAAGGCTTCATTGTTTTTAGGTGTGTAGGTAAGAGATGAGTTTGAACGAAATATAGATATATTTTTATGAAACAAAAATGCAAAAAATGGATATGAAAATATCGAGTTGCTTAACCTAAGCATTTGAATGGTTTTTAGCATAATCAAGTTGCGATACGGATGATCTACCTACACAGTCACGGTCCGTCCTAATGGGCCCAGTTAGATGGTAGTCAGCGAAATGGAGCGGAATTTTACCGACTACTATTGTAGTAATTTGGAATTGCTGAGAACGTTAAGTTTTAGTGTTAAAGCAGCCAATCACGAAACAACTTTGTTTAGAACAAACGATATCGCCGCTCTATTTGGGGAAATTTCGACCAACATCATTGTAAGAATAACAGTAGGTATTAAATACAAATATGATTGTTTTTTAACGTAAGAAAAAGGTATAATGAGTTCATGGGTTTCTAGTGTCTAATGGCAAGGGCGATTGGGGACCCTCAAAATATTTTCATCACCATCTGAGACTTGAGGCGACAATCTCACGACTGCATTCCTAAGACTCATTACCTCTATTGTTGTTGTTATTCGGACACAAGGTAATTTACGCTAAGAAACCGTACTGGCACGAGCTGAACCAAAGCTACACCAAAATGCTTATTCATAGATTCATATCGACCCATAAGTCAAGGAATAATGGCCATTATGCTGATGAGCTTTAGGGGCAATATTGCGCGCGTTTTATTACCTTGTCTCGGCCGCATGCCAGGCCGCTCGTCTTCGAATCCTAATGTGTCTCGGACACACACAGTTTATCGTCAGTCCGTGGTCTGATGTCTCCCAGATTATTGTTATTATTCCATGGAGATTTACATTTTAAAGCTTTTGCCCAAACGATTTTTTCAGAAGGTCAGCTGGCATTGAGAGCTGTATATTGGATCTAGTACGACCTAAAACGCCTAAACACACAGATTGAGCAGACATGCCCTCGGGGCGATGAATGTTGTACTATTCAGCTCCTCGCCCCGCGCCGCTCGCTCTTTTATCCGCCCGCGCTTCGCTTCGGTTTATGCGAGATATCAGTTACACCCGTACATAAACCAGAACCTATTTATTATTTGACATAACAATATTTTTCTTTTATCACTTTATCTATTGCTGATAACTGCATTAAAACCAGTTGCGTAGTTTAAAAGATCTAAGCGTACAGACAGCGGAAGCGACTTTGTTTTATACCATAAAAAAATAGAAAATCACCAAAGAATGGCAAAAATAATCACTAATAGAATATTTAATATTTTCAATAGAAGAGCTACACAATTTACCACGAAGGCTGTATGTAGCAGTAATAGGTTTCCTTTATTGAGAAAAGGGTTAGTTTGATTAAGTTTCGGTTTTGGCGAGAGGGACCAATTCAACTACCTACATCCAAGAGAAATACTTATTTTAAGTAAATTGCAAGACCTATGAAAACAAGGCGAGAACTCTGTTTCATGTTCAATATTTAACTTGAGTTTTTAGTCTTTTCGTATTTGGTATTTATAAATCTTCTATCAGCTCTTACTTTGATAAATTATGTTAAACCGAAAATAACGCGAACACTCTTAGACTTCGGGTTAGAATAGTGCCACTCCATGTCTTCCCGTGGATGTCGTAAGAGACGGCTAAGGGAATAAAGGTGTATAGTACTGTTAGGCGATGGGCTTGCAACCTGTCACTAATACACTGGTAAACATCTTAGCCTAAGTGTGCAAAATGTGGTTACAGAATTATCAAAAAGTTTTTAGAGTTTTTGGTAATTCTGTAGCTCTGCCTACCCCATTCTGGGAATAAAGGCGTGAGTTTATGTATGTATGTACTCTTAGACTTTCACACTTATATTTCTAGAACTAGTTTTTTATACCGACATTAAAACCATTCAAGAAACGAAGTTCATTTCATAAGGTAAAACCGAGTTGTGCGTGGTTCCGCTGGCGATGGTCTCTGTTGACTCGTGTCGCTGACGCCCAGACATGACGCTCGAACTTCACGGCTGTAGACTAACTACGAGTTCTTGCCGCTAACGATTATCGACGATGCACGACGCTAGCTAGCGATTTTCTTCGTTTAGTTTTTAAACCAAGCGCGTCACTGGTAGATGACGTGATACGAAAAGTCACGTGATGTGCCAGTGACGCCATTGGTTTAAAAACTAAACGAATAGAAACGATAGTTAGCGTAGTGCATCTTGTCTGAGCCCTCTGTTCGCCAGGACCTTCAAATATAATGAACCGAAGTCTGCGGCGGATGAAATTCCACAATTAATTTGCGTTCCGGTAATTTGTGAAGGGATTTACTAGGCTTCGTAGGGCTGGTCAAGACGGTTCAACTCGGTTGCTCCAAATTGAAAACCAGTAACTGTGTTTTATCTATTTTAATGAGGGTTCGCCATAATTAGTAACCGTATTGGGTTTAAATTTTGGACGTACGATAAAAATAATGTACTAAACAATATTATTCTCTAAGTATTTGTCTAGTTTTGCTGCCTTTTTATGAATCAAACAGTGTAATTTGACGGGGAAGAAATACCTTGACGTGAATTAGACAAAACGTGTAACGTTTGGTTTGAGAGACATTCTGAAAAAACTGCAGCGGGAAAATACAGCCTGAATCGTCTTAATCCATTAAATCACTACCGTTTTTATATCTGAGTATATGAAATCATCGAGTTAACGAACAATACTAGTGAAAGTAAGCCCGACTGGTCGACCCCGAGAGACACAAATTTCGATGGTATTTCTATTGTACTTATCATATTTTATTAGTTAAATCAGAAATCCTAGAAACAGTGTTGTGGTCGGACGGACTTTTGTTAAGCTGTGAATAATTCCACACGGCTGTATAACCAAACAGTTGTCTTTCATAAGTTTATGCTCGGCCTCCTTCCTTCGGATCTGGCGGAAGTAGCTGAGAATTAACACTGAACAGTATTTTGATTGATGTGGTTCCCGAGAATCCGACCCTCAAAGACGGGCGTGTTTGTAGTTAAATAATGCACGCCGCGGACGCTCTGTTTGCGCGGCTAATTGCGCCGACATTCATACGTTTAACCGAAAGTAAACACTAATTAAAAATTCAGCCGAGTTAGAGGGGTTAAAAATTGAAGCCAGTGATATGTGGTGGTTCATTTGAGGCATATTATTCGCTAAACGGAGATTTCTTGAAATAATTAAAGGTTTTTTACCTCATGGATCTCTCATAAGCACAGTCGGACCAAGGTTTGTTTACTGTGAGCCCAATTTTATTCTTACCCCATGAAAAACCAACATAAACCGCCTTACTTATAAACGTGACTGTGACATTTGAATTTGACAGATAAGGACAAAGCATAATAAGGGTAATACCTAAGTCAAGTTCAATGGTGTGAAATTTTATTATGTTATTTTTGTGGGCTCCTATAGGTGGGAAGCGAGGCTGCGGGTTCTCTGTCGTTTGCCCGAAAGTCATTTGCCATAATTCTATGAAATGAAATGAAATGAAATAATTTATTTGCATTGAACGGGTTACATCATGGTCTTATTATTTATGTTATATAGTACAGCCACTCAGCCTTTAGTGGCATACAAATTGTTAGTCCTTATAACTAAATTAAAATTAAAATTAAAATGAGCGAACATAATGTCAAATGTATATACCTAATAACAAAGTCAATTATTTATTTTACCGAAAAATTCATTCATTGAGTAGTAACATTCCTCTTGTAACCATTGTCTAAGTTTACCATAAAACATGTTTCCAGTTAAATTTGTTATAGTTTTAGGTACAGCATTATAAATTTTACTTAACATGTAATACGAATTCATTTTAACCATGCTCAGTTTGGCTACAGGTAACTTTAATGGCTTTTGCGTAATAGTTCTCTTATTGTGATTGTCTTTCATTATGAATAGTTCCATGTGCTTTCTCACAAAAGTACACGCCTCCAAAATGTAAAGGCATGTAAGCGTAAGAATCTTATTTTTCTGAAAAATTGGTCTGCATGAGTCTGTAGGTCTTAGACCCCATATAGCCCTTTTACAACGTTTTTGTGATACGAATACTCTATGGACATCTTTCGCGTTGCCCCACATAATAATACCATATCTAAGGGCGGAACACACGTACCCATAATAAACAAGCAAAGCAGTTTTGTGTGATATTACAAGTCTTATTTTCTTTAGAGCAAATACAAATTTATTAATTTTGCTACATACTGCTTTAATTTGCTCGTTCCAGTCACAATGTCTGTCAATACTAAGTCCTAAAAACTTCTGACAATTTTCTCGTTTTATGGTTTTACCGTCGCATGTTATATCTATCACTTGCCATAATATTCATTCGCCATAAAGGCATTTTTTCTGAAATCGTGAACTATTCAGAATTGTTATAAAACAAACCTAACCTAACCTATATTGGGCTCTATACGATGGCATGTAAAAATTACCTGAAAGGTTTACAGTTTCAGAAAAAATGCCTTTATGGAAAATTAACATTATGGCAAGTGACACAATTATGGCAAATGAAATTCGGGTAAACGAAGTGATCCGGAGGCTGCGTCTTCCAGTTAAGAAACTATTATTGACAGAGTGTTGTGAGATTCCGGTATTCCATACCAGTAGTGGCTGCCAATTGTAATTGTGTACAAAAAAATAATAAAGAAAAAAAATACGTTTTAAAAATTTTACGTGAGCGGAGTGCTTCTGTACCATTATAAACAGAAAATGTATACCTGCAACATAACACCAGCAAATAACGCCGTTCTTAAAACATTAAAGGCACTAAGAAATATGGTTTGGGAAAAACTCGGAATTTGGTGTCGTGGGACAAGCAGATATTAATACCCTCGGGGCGAGGGCGGGGGCCTGTTCATCCTATGCCTTTAATAGTATTTGTATCAAACACAGTAATCAGCATAATTGTTGATTAAAGTATCGTAAAACACCCCGACTTCATTACCAGAAATGGTTATAACTTTAAAACTAATAAACAACTTGCTGTCAATTGAAGACGATACGATTTAGAAATATCATCATCATCGTAATAGTTGTCCTGTTGTCTGCTGTTAGGGCGGAAGGCTCGGGTATAAAAGTTCCCATCCATTATTTTTTTATGCCATAGAGATGACAAACGAGCACACAGGCCACCTGATGGTAAGTGGAAACTGTGACCCATAGACATTCGCATTCACAAGACTGCAGGCTGTCTTATCCCCAAACCGGAACACAACAATGCGAACACTGCTGTTTCGCGGTAGGTTAATGGATAAGACGGTGGTAGCGATCCGGACGGACCCTGCACAAGGTCCTACCACCCGCGAATATAATAATAATAATATGTATAATAATAGTATTATTATAAAGAGGTAAGATTTAATTGTTTGTTTGTTTCAAATGCTCCAAAAGTACAGGAACGATTTAAAAAAAATATTTCAGCATTAAAATCCTACGTTATCGATGATGAACATAGGCTATGTTTTATTTTTCTTTGCGAACGGGGTCATGGGCAACAGCTAGTCTAGAATAGTCTAGCGACGATTCACATATTTCTGCCCACAAATGCAAAGGGACTCCATCTCTATTAAACATTTAGTGACGACTAATTTATGCAACGAAAGACCGAGATAAAGCAAAGGCTTGTCTAGTATAACTTACTTTAAAAGTTCAGGATATTACCTATGTAAATAGAGAGAGCTACTTTTCTTTGAATTCCCCCGTGTTCTGTAAAAGCATCCGTAGTGATAAGTAACTTCCATCCGCGAGTTTTTACAAGCACTTCTCTGAGGAATTTCTAATCACGTTGCTACGTATACATGTACGTTTTTTTACTTAAGTCAAGATTCAATTTGATTGAATATTAGTTTACTATGATAAAAAACTCCGTGTATTGGATTCAGTGTTCTCGGAAACATAATGTCAATGTGATTACGGTAGTATAAAGGAAAGACGCTGCATTAAGACACATAAAAAACAGTTTACAAGCATAAAAATGTCTTAACCTAAATACATTTATTTTTTATTAAGTACTTAACTGTAACTGCCAATTCAACCGTATTAATTTATAATTGAAATTTAA
Source organism: Acleris laterana (assembly GCA_963966035.1). NCBI lineage: Eukaryota > Metazoa > Arthropoda > Insecta > Lepidoptera > Tortricidae > Acleris > Acleris laterana. Next base: position 86,161 of record OZ014457.1, read on the forward strand.
TTTATCTAAATATGTGTTAATTGTCAACAACAAATACATGTTAAACATTATAAATGGTCAATTTTACCGAATTACCGACTAATTTCTAGCAGTTCACATTCTAAAACAATACAAAAAATATCGTTAAACCTCTTTCCCATTCAGTAAAACCTTTTGCCATGGAACCGTGTTTTCAACGTTACGATAAGCAAATTGACTAGACAATAATAGCGGCCGAGGTAAAAACAATACCACAGACATAGCATAGAGCCACAGTGGTGGTCACCACTCTCTATTATTATTATATTATATTTTAGGGGGCAGGGGCAGGGACTTATACGAGGGGATAATTCGATTGATTGTTTTGAGTGCGTTCTATTCATTATCGTTATGAGACAAGTCGATAGAATTCTGATGTCAACTGGTTATTATGGGCCTCCTCCAAGGACAGCCACGTCGTACATTTCCACAATCTCCTACCCGTGTTTCTCTTAAACAAACCTTCAAGAGAAGACTATCTTCAGGCACTTTACAGAACGAAACCAATAAATCTCCACGAAATGCAATATTCACACAGTAAACAACGAATAAAAATAACACTAATCTCAGCCGAGTGGGTTTCCTCGAACTTACAAAACGGCTATTGTGTATAAGACCTATTCGCCTAACGCGCCCGGGCTACGCTGACCTCTCTAAACCCCGCCATACGCTCTTTCAGGTTCTTCTTGGCTAGATTTTTCGAGGGGTGAGGTGGGTCAGAGGTTCTGGCGCTATAAATATCGTTGCGTGCGGCTGGGGGCGCGCCATTTGCAATAACTTATTGCCTTTTATTCACTCCCTCTCCCGTCCCCCTGCCCCCTGACACGTCGTAAAGTGTTCCGATCGGAAAGGTGTCGAATTTAAAAGGTGAGCTCGGAGCGTTGCCGCGCGCGCCGTCGCGGCGAACATGCTTCTGACGTGTTTATTAGCTAACCTTAACGTTGTATAACAACACACTTTAAGGAAGTCTAGGGATAAAAAAAAAACATTTTTTATTTTGATATCATGTAATGTTATGTACCTACTTCCTACATTGCGATACATTGTAAAATATCACAATCATAATAATGTGTGTAATAATCGCTTAGCGCATTTTGTTGACAGGCCTGTGTGTAAGCGTGTGCACATACATGGCGGTCACGAACGGACATAATCTCGCATGAGCACTCCACGTCACCTTGAATCTTGTAAACTTAATACTCAAAAACCGGGCAAGAGCATGTCGGACCATGCTCAGTGTAGAGTTTCGCCTCCGTTACTATAATCACAAAAATTATCCCCAAAACCCATAAGTCTGAACTAATTTTCTATATGTCCTGAAATGTATTAAAATTCCCTTACCTTAGTAAAGAAAACCTTATTGATATTATTGCAGGGTATAATTTAATAAGTATATCAAACGCAAACCCACTTTCAATAAACAAAAGTGTACAAAATTCATCTTATACAGAGAGACAGACGGACATGGCAAAACTATCATACTTTGTTCCTAGTTACATGGAACCTTTAAAAGAAAAATTATGCTTGAATTTACTTTTGACCCTAGTAGAGACAAAACACCCGGAAATACGGACACCGACAAGGTGTTCCATATCCTGGCACTGCGCATTAAAAAGTAGATCCTAAACGCATTGTATTGCTTTAACTAGGGTAGTGATTCTCTGAACAACGACGGGCGGACGGACGGACGAGTGAATGTCCAAGTGGTGAGTTTAAGAAGTCCCGTCAGTGCAAACAAAACTTATTTTAGCGCGTGCATTTTCGATTTAGCGGCATGGTTTCTGCTAATGGATCGAACGTATAAGGCTGCGTAATTGAAAATGCACGTGCTAAAATGTGTTTTGTTCGCTCTGACGGGACTACCTAAACTCGCCGCTGCGATTTCGCTCGTTCGTCCGCCCGTCCGTTGTTTTTGAGAGAATAACACCGCAGGCGTGAATGGCACCAAGCACTACTTAGAGTTCACAAATAGTAGCTTTTGGTTTAAATATCGCTTTTTACATCACCAGACCAACATCTACTACAAGTCCAGGGAACCTTGCACGCCGCTAAGGGCTTGAGCCCCGTGCCTCTCCAGGGTTGGCCATTTTAATAAAACATATAGCGTATATTCCGCCAAGGGCTCTAATGTATATTCAATACCTTCCCGCCAGTGTCTCCGCACATGTAAGGCTAATAAAATCCCCGGTAAGATTGTAAATGCGAAAGTGGATTTGTTGATTTGGCCTCGGCTTCGATTTGTCCATGTGCGTGTAGCCTGATATGGATGAGGATTACTGGAATCTTTAATAATAACGGATTTAATTTTGGTGACACTAAATATGTGTCTAAAATTGTCCGATTCAGTTTTTGTATTCTTAAGGTAATTCCATTATCTGTAGGGTTGTCATAATACGACTGTGGAATCAATGCAACCTAGTTTTGCCTTTGTCTTGTCCACTTAGAACTCGTTCCATTTATTCTGTCGTACATATCTCCGGCTGGGTCTATCTCTTGTGTGACGAGCGTGACTATTCATTCCTAAGTCATCGATTTTGTTGTTTTTCTTTGTAATTAAGTATATTATGGTATTTTTTATAATTATTGGAAAAAACTTTTTTTTAATGCCAATGTCGAACGAACAGGCAGACGGCCTACCTGGTGGGAAGTGGTCACTGCCGCTTATAGATATTTGAAACACTGGAGGCGTCTCAAATGCGTTGCCGGTCTCGAAGAAATTAATTGATACCCTTTTTAAAAAGCCCCATATTGAAGCGCGTTTGAAAAGCCTCAGCAGAAAGTTTATTCTAAATTCGTATAGTATACCTCAGAAACGTTCTAGAGAACGGGCGTGTAGTTGAGCGCAGTGACTCAAGAAAATGGGAACATTCTGCCAATGACGAGAAGTGCATTTCGAGTATCAGCGGACCGTGCAGCCCTGGGGCACGCATCTAATTGCAGCTCGCCTGACTCTCGTCAGCTGACGAGGCGGTCTAAAGTGTAAGTCGGCGGTAGACGAATCACCCACGCGACCAGGAGCTTAGGGAACACATCTTTAATGGCTTTGATGACAATGAAATGGAATCTCTTACCTGTGGGCAGAATCTGAATTTAAACGCTACGGTACTTGAGTTCCGATTCGGCCTGATTCTAGCGAGCGCGTAGATCAATACAACTCTCAGATCCCTCGGCTTTATCTAACGATATTTTATTCTAGTGAGCGCGTAGATCAATACAACTCTCAGATCCCTCGGCTTTATCTAACGATATTTTATTCTAGCGAGCGCGTAGATCAATACAACTCTCAGATCCCTCGGCTTTATCTAACGATATTTTATTCTAGCGAGCGCGTAGATCAATACAACTCTCAGATCCCTCGGCTTTATCTAACGATATTTTATTCTAGCGAGCGCGTAGATCAATACAACTCTCAGATCCCTCGGCTTTATCTAACGATATTTTATTCTAGCGAGCGCGTAGATCAATACAACTCTCAGATCCCTCGGCTTTATCTAACGATATTTTATTCTAGCGAGCGCGTAGATCAATACAACTCTCAGATCCCTCGGCTTTATCTAACGATATTTTATTCTAGCGAGCGCGTAGATCAATACAACTCTCAGATCCCTCGGCTTTTCCTAACGATATTTTATTCTAGTGAGCGCGTAGATCAATACAACTCTCAGATCCCTCGGCTTTATCTAACGATATTTTATTCTAGCGAGCGCGTAGATCAATACAACTCTCAGATCCCTCGGCTTTTCCTAACGATATTTTATTCTAGTGAGCGCGTAGATCAATACAACTCTCAGATCCCTCGGCTTTATCTAACGATATTTTATTCTAGCGAGCGCGTAGATCAATACAACTCTCAGATCCCTCGGCTTTTCCTAACGATATTTTATTCTAGTGAGCGCGTAGATCAATACAACTCTCAGATCCCTCGGCTTTTCCTAACGATATTTTATTCTAGCGAGCGCGTAGATCAATACAACTCTCAGATCCCTCGGCTTTTCCTAACGATATTTTATTCTAGTGAGCGCGTAGATCAATACAACTCTCAGATCCCTCGGCTTTTCCTAACGATATTTTATTCTAGCGAGCGCGTAGATCAATACAACTCTCAGATCCCTCGGCTTTTCCTAACGATATTTTATTCTAGTGAGCGCGTAGATCAATACAACTCTCAGATCCCTCGGCTTTTCCTAACGATATTTTATTCTAGTGAGCGCGTAGATCAATACAACTCTCAGATCCCTCGGCTTTTCCTAACGATATTTTATTCTAGTGAGCGCGTAGATCAATACAACTCTCAGATCCCTCGGCTTTTCCTAACGATATTTTATTCTAGTGAGCGCGTAGATCAATACAACTCTCAGATCCCTCGGCTTTTCCTAACGATATTTTATTCTAGTGAGCGCGTAGATCAATACAACTCTCAGATCCCTCGGCTTTTCCTAACGATATTTTATTCTAGTGAGCGCGTAGATCAATACAACTCTCAGATCCCTCGGCTTTTCCTAACGATATTTTATTCTAGTGAGCGCGTAGATCAATACAACTCTCAGATCCCTCGGCTTTTCCTAACGATATTTTATTCTAGCGAGCGCGTAGATCAATACAACTCTCAGATCCCTCGGCTTTTCCTAACGATATTTTATTCTAGTGAGCGCGTAGATCAATACAACTCTCAGATCCCTCGGCTTTTCCTAACGATATTTTATTCTAGTGAGCGCGTAGATCAATACAACTCTCAGATCCCTCGGCTTTTCCTAACGATATTTTATTCTAGTGAGCGCGTAGATCAATACAACTCTCAGATCCCTCGGCTTTTCCTAACGATATTTTATTCTAGTGAGCGCGTAGATCAATACAACTCTCAGATCCCTCGGCTTTTCCTAACGATATTTTATTCTAGTGAGCGCGTAGATCAATACAACTCTCAGATCCCTCGGCTTTTCCTAACGATATTTTATTCTAGTGAGCGCGTAGATCAATACAACTCTCAGATCCCTCGGCTTTTCCTAACGATATTTTATTCTAGCGAGCGCGTAGATCAATACAACTCTCAGATCCCTCGGCTTTTCCTAACGATATTTTATTCTAGTGAGCGCGTAGATCAATACAACTCTCAGATCCCTCGGCTTTTCCTAACGATATTTTATTCTAGTGAGCGCGTAGATCAATACAACTCTCAGATCCCTCGGCTTTTCCTAACGATATTTTATTCTAGTGAGCGCGTAGATCAATACAACTCTCAGATCCCTCGGCTTTTCCTAACGATATTTTATTCTAGCGAGCGCGTAGATCAATACAACTCTCAGATCCCTCGGCTTTTCCTAACGATATTTTATTCTAGTGAGCGCGTAGATCAATACAACTCTCAGATCCCTCGGCTTTTCCTAACGATATTTTATTCTAGTGAGCGCGTAGATCAATACAACTCTCAGATCCCTCGGCTTTTCCTAACGATATTTTATTCTAGCGAGCGCGTAGATCAATACAACTCTCAGATCCCTCGGCTTTTCCTAACGATATTTTATTCTAGTGAGCGCGTAGATCAATACAACTCTCAGATCCCTCGGCTTTTCCTAACGATATTTTATTCTAGTGAGCGCGTAGATCAATACAACTCTCAGATCCCTCGGCTTTTCCTAACGATATTTTATTCTAGTGAGCGCGTAGATCAATACAACTCTCAGATCCCTCGGCTTTTCCTAACGATATTTTATTCTAGTGATCGCGTAGATCAATACAACTCTCAGATCCCTCGGCTTTTCCTAACGATATTTTATTCTAGTGAGCGCGTAGATCAATACAACTCTCAGATCCCTCGGCTTTTCCTAACGATATTTTATTCTAGTGAGCGCGTAGATCAATACAACTCTCAGATCCCTCGGCTTTTCCTAACGATATTTTATTCTAGTGAGCGCGTAGATCAATACAACTCTCAGATCCCTCGGCTTTTCCTAACGATATTTTATTCTAGTGAGCGCGTAGATCAATACAACTCTCAGATCCCTCGGCTTTTCCTAACGATATTTTATTCTAGTGAGCGCGTAGATCAATACAACTCTCAGATCCCTCGGCTTTATCTAACGATATTTTATTCTAGTGAGCGCGTAGATCAATACAACTCTCAGATCCCTCGGCTTTATCTAACGATATTTTATTCTAGCGAGCGCGTAGATCAATACAACTCTCAGATCCCTCGGCTTTATCTAACGATATTTTATTCTAGTGAGCGCGTAGATCAATACAACTCTCAGATCCCTCGGCTTTATCTAACGATATTTTATTCTAGTGAGCGCGTAGATCAATACAACTCTCAGATCCCTCGGCTTTATCTAACGATATTTTATTCTAGCGAGCGCGTAGATCAATACAACTCTCAGATCCCTCGGCTTTTCCTAACGATATTTTATTCTAGTGAGCGCGTAGATCAATACAACTCTCAGATCCCTCGGCTTTTCCTAACGATATTTTATTTCCAACACTCTAATAACCAGAGACGTGTGCTAACTCAAGGCACGTTGTAAGCATTGGATATCGATCCATAAGACGTTGATTTAAATTTACCTATACATATGCTCATCGTACATGCCCTAAAAGCTCAATATCAGATATGATATCAAGCTCCTTTGGACAGTTAAAGTACATGGATGTCATTTCAAACAAAATGAGGCAATTTCCTGGCAGTGCCAGTCACATGCATATGCTTTCGAAATCGCTACGAGTTCATGATAATTTAAAGTGGATATTTTCATCTTGACGTCAATAAAAACTATTTTAACGTAGAAAAATAATCGCCTGATTATTGTTTTTATTTTAAAAAGGCAGAGAGAATGAATAACATTTATTAATGTTGAATAACATCTTTAATAATCATCTTTTGATCTCATTCTTAATTTTTTGTTAAAGGTAAATAGGCTTCAAACTTATCTAATAAGTAATTCCTAGAACATAAAGACAGTCCAAGCAGAAATTTGACATTTATACTCCTGGAATCTCGGGATTTCCGTCTCTCTGATATAAAATTCTTACTGAGGTACTCTGGAACATGACATGAACATGGAATATATTTTATTACGGATACGAGGTGAGGTTAGACTTTGAGTGCTGCCAAATTGTATCTGATGCGTCCTTGTCTCGGTTAATTTAGTCTTTTATTTTATTTCGAAGGCGAACCTCAAATTTTCCACTAAATCAACCGCCAACATGAGGCTCCGTCGGGCCTATTCGGTCACGATTGAACAAATATCGAGGAATCGGTGCGGGATCGAATTCGCACAAACAGTGATAACTCAGTGTGAATGGGCATTCAGATGTAAATAGGCTCACGTGGCGCGTACACGTGATACAGGACGTTCACCGTTCAGGGTAGTATTCTTTAAAGAAAAGTCTCCGGGATCAATCATCTAATATGTGAGTGCAGAGAAGGCAAGGTCAAGTATGTTAGCGGGGTTTCCATAACATCTGCGCCATCCAAATCCAAGATTTTGTTCCCAAATACTACTTATTGGAGATGGTTGGGTTGTGGGCGAATATTCTTGGTAGAGACGCACCATTACGTGACGAGTCGAGTCTATTCTAAACTAGATTTGACCACGTGTTAGACTTTGCATAAGAAGTTGTCACGATTTGCCACACGAATTCGATTCGAACTGATCTTTTCCGCGGAACAGGAATACCAACGTAGCCCGCGGCAGTGATCACATCTGGACCTAGATGTAGGGCTGCATGTTTGCCGGAAAGCGTCCTACATGGGAAGGTAAGGGCTTATTAACAGTAAGGGTTGCTTGTTTTGTACGCACAGAGTACTTTACAAAGTTCAATGAATTTTGGAAAAATCCATGCTTAAACTAAATTATTTAGATTTCTGAATTATTGCGTGTATATGTGTGTGTATTTGGTTGAGTGTTTGTGAGTGCGTGCGCGCGAGTGAGTGTGTGTCTTTTATATTATTTTTAAATAGTAACTAAATAACTTGTAAAACAAAGAGAGAAAAAAAAAATACGCATGGTGGGTGATGTTATCTGTATATGTAAGTTCTAAGCGATGTCGCCAGTAACCACAAGTTGTCGGTCACAACACTTGTAGTACATAATCGTTCTGTGTATTGTACGCATTTAGTTTTTTTTTTGCTATATCTATTAGTGAGATCCTGTAATTGGCTAACGGTTTCCTATTCTGTTTATTGTTCTAATTGTATAGCTGTTGGATTTCCTTAACATAAATCACTACATAGTATAAAACAAAGTCGCTTTCCGCTGTCTGTCCCTATGTATGCTTAGATCTTTAAAACTACGCAACGGATTTTGATGCGGTTTTTTTTAATAGATAGAGGGATTCAAAAGGAAGGTTTATATGTATAATATTTTTTTATTTTATGTTCTGGTGTTACAGAAAACTCATATAAACCGAAGCGAAGCGAGGGCGGGTCGCTAGTAAATAAATAAATAATTTTGAAGACGTTCGAAAGGGCAGCATTAAATAACCTAGGTGACAATATAAATAACGCTTAGCGCACTCTTTGCTCTGAAATACCACCTATGTAACATTTTGCCAGGTATATAATCCTCACAACTTCGAAAGTCAATGTTATACGGCTCTGTATTATATTTGACAAGTTACCGAATCCCCATTACATTGATTTATCGTCGTCCCTTCATTTGGTCGGTACTCCAAGTTAAATAGTAATTCCGACATGAATATCGGCATAATGTAGCCCTGTCGTTATAATATTTACATTTATAATTCCGACCCAAAAGAACTTAACTTCACCAGGTTTGTAAGAAACTTGAGCTGTTTTGGATTAGATGTCATACTTTATACATTCAAAAGCAAAAGGGCCTTACTACGTTGGAGGTGTAGAGAACTTCAGCTGTTTTGTACTTCACGTGTTCGATAGATTTTGGACTAGTTCCAGAAAACAGCTACGAGGCAGCCATTGTCGAGAAGCGTAAATATGATTAAGTTCTGATCGGTATTGACGTTAGTTGTAATTGTGCAAGAGAAAGGGATGGCTAATGGTTCCTTAAATTGTGTAAATCGTTTGATGTTATGTTTAATTATAAGACTCCATCATATTTTGACGACGCGATAGCCTAGTGGGTAGTGACCCTGCCTACGAAGCTAGAGGTCCTGGGTTCAAATCCCGGTAAGGGCAGATATTTGTGTGATGAGCGCAAATATTTGTTCCTGAGTCATGGATGTTTTCTATGTATTTAAGTATATATTTCTCTATATAAGTATTTATATCGTTGTCTAGTACCCATAGTACAGGCCTAGAGCTTAGTTTGAGACTAGGTCAATTGGTGTGACATAGTCCCCTGATATTATATTATTTGCTAATCAAAAGAACCGCCATTAAAATAACATCCTAATTTTCACTACACATTTTAAGCAACGCGATAGATATAATATATCTATCGCGTTGCTTAAAATGTGTAGTGAAAATTTATTATGCAGATACGAGTATGACCTGAAGAAATATATATATATTAGAATCTTAATCGTTTGTTCTTTCTTAGCTCGGGTGATATGAAAAAACACGTCATAGTAATAAAAATAAATTTAGAGTTCTATTAATCTGAATGATAGGATTTCCACTACCCACATAATACCAAGATGTTAAGCATTGATGAAAAAGTAGAAGCAATCGTGTGATTCCCAGGTTGAGCTCAGCTGTTTGCGGGGTTCCATCCATTTTTTCAGGTTTTGAAAACCACTACAGTAGCGTTGTGCATCTTGCCTAGGCCCCCAGAGTACACAAAAGATGTTAATCTAGAAACCATTGCTACTTAATTACTAAACAAAATGCTGACATAGACGACGCGCATGCGTGCACACATCTTCAAGAAATGTCGAAGTTACCAAACCCGAGTGCTCCTTCCCTCAATCTCCACTGTGAGGGCTCGTCAAACTTTAAGTTTGAGGACATACAATTTGTCCGCATTTTCCCCAGTTTTTTTCTGCGATGATGTAATTAACGAAAAAAGTTTTTCCCCCCCTCCGGTGTTCAAGCACGCGTCCAAAACTTCTTTCATCCCGAGTCAGCAACTTGAAACTTGTTTTTTTTTGCAAATCCAAGAATTTTTAATCTAAATTGTTCGTGTCTTTTTGACGCATGTCCCGAAAATTAGGCAGTAACATTGTTTCAGAATTGCTTACGTCGTTTCGAGCTTGGGAGATGCGTCGGGAAGCTACCTACGCAGTTTTTTGATATTACTTATTTACGCAAAGGTATTTCTTACGAAAATTACTTTCTTCTCTCACGGCTCTTCCATCGAGATAAAAGTGATTGTCAAGGAAAATAGAAAAATGATTACATAATTTTATTTAATTTTTTATTCAACCAAGTGAAGACGCTTTTTAAATAACCTCGAAACTGAATCAACTAAAGTAGCGTAAAATTATACTTTCGGTATAATCAGATGACTTGTAAATAAACTACATATTTAAAGACCCCTGCTCTAACCTACCCTACTACTCTCCTACCGGAAAATGTAATCTTACCAACAATAAAAACCCCGTGGGAAAATACTTATTCAACAAAACACAACGCAATTACAAATATGAGATAAAGACCTCGAGCCATCTTCTAACTAAGTCAATAGTTTCACCTCTGATGTTGGTGGCGGCACATTCGTACCGCCCGACTAATCTGCTCCCGCGGGACCCGATCCTTAATCATAATTGATTACCCAACCACCAATCTCCTCTGGCATCTCACTTACATCTTTCCACATAAAAAGCACAGCTCACCTTACACTAGCTTATCTGTATCTCAACCAGTTTAAACCAGCCAGGTATCGTTTCAGCAGTACTTGATCGAGAGCTCAAGTTGGAGTGGCTATATTTCTAAGAGTTCAGTGATCGATGCTTCTGGAAGGTTTCGGTGACGTTCGTTAGTGAGAGGATTTTATACTCATTAGAGTCACATTTGAGTGAGGTAGCGAGGGGAGGGGGAGGTGATTAGTGACCGGAAAGGGATCTTGTCCTTCCAGAAGCTTTTTATCATTAAAACGTTTGATAGTTAATGACCTCGAGAATCGCGAAATATTTGGAAACGCTCGGTAAAGTTAGAAAGTAATTTAAATAATGTCTTTGTCGATAAGTTGACATTGGCGGCGGACGAGTTAGGCTGCCGTTACACGAGACTTATGCGAGATAGCTAAGCGGTTTTGTGTGAAACGATATCCCTTGGATAAATAATTAAGTGGTTTACCAACGACATCATCATCATCATATTCTTATCCCAACATTTGGGGTCAGCTTAGCAGGTCTTTTTCTTCCAAAAATCCTATCAGCTGTAATTTTAGTAAATACACTTTCCAGATATTTTTTTCTAAGTCTTGTGTAGGTTGAAGTTTCGCTCTGTAGTAGAGATGAGCTGATGATAAAAAACCAACAAAGCATAATCCTAAGCCGGTATCGCCGGCATTGAATCTTAAAATTGATAGTGGCTACGGTTTGGCATCATGTTATTTCTTGCTTCAACAAAAATAAAATAAAACTTGGGCGGCCGGCTCAGCCCGTTGTGTGGGCAGGCAGCCTTACCCGCACCATTTCCGAAGCTACGGATCATTTTGGGAAGTTTTCTGGCGAACGAGTTCGGTTTCCTTCGGACGACGGTTTGTATAGCTGATTTTGGAGAACAACAACGCTTTTTGTTCATGTATTCTTTTTATTAATCTAGTTTCTTTACCAACGTTTTTTTTTTCTTATACAGGATTGCACGTGGCAAATATTTAGTTTAGTAGTCAGTAGTAAGAACGCAGGGGTAGGGTTGGAAGATAGGGCTTTTCCCAAAGTGGCCTATTTATTTAAGATTTGGAAATAGGTACCGAATTTATAATTCCGATTATACACAACACCGAAAAAACTAGGGTCAAATTATTAAAATGTTTAATTTAATGTTTAATAAACAGAATTTAAATCATGAACACTAGTTTTCCAAATATGATTTGGCCTGGTCTTGGGGCTATGGTTGGACTTGGCGAGCAGGTTTCGTTCGTAGCGTAACCTTCGTGATTGTATAATATTAAGATTATAGTACTGTTCTTTTGAAGTCTCCCTGCCGTCAAACTGTCCCAAAATAGTTTTCAAGGGCTTAATAGTATTTATTCGTAATTTTTGTTGTTCGTTTACTATAAATAATAAATAATAATAAGGAGTCATTTCTAGTCGGTAAAACGATAAATAGTTTATGTGACATGTCATCGTATTGTGAACGTTATGTCATGATAGCTCTTATTTACTTGGCAGTTATGGCGGTCGAGTTATAAACAATACGATTACACGTCAAAGGTTTTGCCGAGTAGAATAGAGCCCCAGCTATCAAGTGGACAAAGGTTAACTGGAAGGTTAAAGGTTAAAGGGATAAGTTCGCCTTTGTACATCCCTGTTATATTTTTTGTCTATTTTATAATTAAAAATATTGGATACACTTTAGTACCTTGTCTATTTAAAGTTATGTTTTAAACTGCTTTACATGAATTGTCACAATGAATAAAGTAACAAAGTACTAAAATGTACATATATTAATGAACTCGGTTGTACATGGTATTCTTACTATTATTATAAACTAACGGCCCACTCTGGCTTCGTTTCAGTTTATGTGCCTTTTCTGAAGCACCCGTACATAATTCATAATTTATTATACTTAAAAACCTTCCTCTTGAATCACTCTACCTATTGATGAAAACCGCATTAAAATCCGTTGCGTAGATTGAAAGAGCTAAGCGTATATACAAACGGACAGGCGGCAGAAAGCGACTTTGTCTAATACTAGGTAAAGATACAAAAGTGTGATTGTGAGTTGATTCTTCTTTCACGAAGCAACCAACGGCGGGATCGATGTTATTTGCAGAAAGCCGCGGAGAATAACCTAGTCTGCTTTTTGCATGCTTTTTGTATAAATAAAAAGGTACACAGTTCCTGCAGGGTGGAGTCGCGGGCAACTAGACGTAGTAGGCCACTGCGGAGTTATTTGTAGCTCATGGAAGCATCCTTCTTTTTCCTCTTTATTTATATTTACTTTTCACATATATTTAAGTTAGTTAACCCGTTAACTGATTAATTTTCGCCATTCAGATCACAACAATTGATTGTTTCATTTAGTGAAATAAATAAATAAATATAAATATCAGGGGACAATCTCACACCAATTCACACACACAGCCGGTGAAATGACTAGCATAGAGGCATTCCATCTTAGCCTCAGGGTTGGCAACGCATTTGCAGTCTTAGGATTGCATTGCAGTCTTGTGATTGCGAATGTCTATGGGTCACAGTTTCCACTTACCATCAGGTGGCCTGTGTGCTCGTTTGTCTACTCGAAAAAAAAAAAATTGACCTAGTCCCAAACTAAGCTCTAGGCTTGTACTATGGGTACTAGACAACGATATAAATACTTATATAGAGAAAAATATACAAATACATAGAAAACATCCATGACTCAGGATTCCTCAGAAACAAATATTCGCGCTCATCACACAAATATCTGCCCTTACCGGGATTCGAACCCAGGACCACTAGCTTTGTAGGCAGGGTCATTACCCACGAGGCCAGCGCGCGTCGTCAAAATGGGAACAAACAACTAAAGCACTCTAGTAATGTACGGATTGCTGTACGATTTAATTTAATTCAGTAAACAATGCAACCGTGGCCTCAACCAACTGGTAGCGGCGAGCTGGCGGGCGCAGGCGCATGACGCGACCGCCGCGCGCCCGACCGCCGCTAATGAGATGGGCGTGTGTTATAATTATGACCGTATTGATGGGAATTCTCGTGCTCAATTTATTGATTAAAAACCATCGTTTGTGTACAAAAAAAAAACATATCTTTTTCAAAAACCGGCCACGCCGAGTCGTCAGAACAATTAGCGTTTGTTGTAAGGGAGTCTCCCTTAGATATTTATTTTATTCTGTATTTAGTATTTGTTGTTATAGCGGTAATAAATAATTTTCGCTCATTCCCAAATTACCAGTATTTCAAAATACCAAACTACTTACTCTTTTTACCAGGTTCTCAAAAAAACAAATTGGAAATGTTGGGTAAAGATAATAAATAATACCCTAATTTGTATGTTTAGTTTCGGGATTCCGATATATTGAGAATCTGGTATTTTAAAATACTGGTATTTCGGGAATGAGCGATAATTTTCAACTGTCTAGCTATCACGGTTCATGAGATACAGTCTCGTGACAGACAGACAGACAGACGGTCGGATGGATAGTGATGTCTTAGTAACAGGGTCCCGTTTTTACCCTATGGGTACGGAAACCTAAAAACAGTACCTACAAATGATTTTTAAACTTTTTTGCTTCCTAATAAAACTTACACTCTTGTATAAAAGTACAACAAGTAAACCATAGTCTACATTCAAAGTTTAATAATTAACGATCGCATTTCTAATGAAAACTTCTGTAAACAGCTTTATATTTAGTACATGCTTGTGTAGGCCCACGAACATACAAAAAGTAATTCACAAGGAATTTCTGGATTCGCTCGACAGACATTTCTTCACAACATTTCGGTCCACATGAGGAATCGAGAATGAATGATAGCTTAATTTTTTCGTGTAATATTACCCCCCTGCCCCCCTCGTCCTTCAACCTCTAAAGGAATTTCGTATCAAAGCAATCGACGCACTTACGAGAGAAACCTTTTGTAGGCCCAACGTCCCGTTCCCAATACAAATTGTGCTTGATGTCTAGTTTTGGGCATTGAACGTTCTATAAGAGCCGCAGCCTCGTTTCTTCGTAATGAATTGTGGAAACCGTAATTACCTTAAATACATTATTTTCTTTCTTTAGTTTTTGCGGAGCTTTTAGCATTTTTTGCGGGAATTTATTCTCTTTACTTTCCTAGTAGGTACGTATTCACGATCATAGAAATTTTGAAATGGCTATGTTTCAAAATTTGTATGATCGTGAACACGTACCGGCCAGCTCAGTTTGAGTAAACCCGATGGCACGTTAGGCGAGGACAGGCATCCTGACTTAACTCCTGACAGCTGAGTCGACATCAACACAGCCGCGGTGACAGACAAGGTATAACCACGTAGGAACCGACCGCTTATAATATTATTTCGAAATACATGCCTCAAAATAGAAACCCTACCTAGTAGTGTCTGTTCGTCTTGTAAATCACATTACAAGCGCTATTCTAATAAGACTGCTACGAGTATGTCTGTGGCCAAATGTTTTATGGGACACGCTTCAATTCCAGATGGTTACTCCTTCCGCGAGGTTACACTTGTTCCATATTACCGTTAACATCCGCATTCATTATCCGAAGTAAGCGCCCCCCCCCCCCCCCCCCATGTACCCAAAAAGCGGCGAACGGGCCGCGCGCGGAATACACAACAAGCCGCCGATGCGGGCACGTTATTATACAGGGTGTTTGGCAGTCGGGTGTAGGGGTTTTAAGGGATGATAGTAAGGGTCATTCTGAACATTTTTGACTACATTTACTATTATGCTAAGTTTCACGGTTTCCGAGATATTGATCATTTTAATAGGATTTTTTGTCATTTTTCCTTATGTCCGTGATACGAAAAACCCCTTAATTCAAGTATTAATTTAAAAAAAAAACAGTGTTTTCTTGCATGACTTGAATCACTATGAAATAAGGAAGTTTTAAAGCTACATGCCATTTTTTTTTCCTTACAACTTTTTGAGTAACCTCACAAAATTGGTTTTTTTATACTTGGTGAAAAACAAACGCGGGGTTCTCTTAGTATGGAGAAAGTAACTCTTGCGCGTTTACACAAAAAGTTGTAAAGAAAAAAAAATGGCATGTAGCTTTAAAACTTCCTTATTTCATAGTGATTCAAGTCATGCAAGAAAACACTGTTTTTTTTTTAAATTAAAACTTGAATTAAGGGGTTTTTCATATCACGGACATAAGGAAAAATGACAAAAAATCCTATTAAAATTATCAATATCTCGGAAACCATGAAACTTAGCATAATAGTAAATGTGGTCAAAAATGTTCAGAATGACCCTTACTATCATCCCTTAAAACCCCTACACCCGACTGCCAAACACCCTGTATATTAGCTGGCGGTGCGAACATGAGCAGTGCATGGGAAGAGAATACGTGATCAGAAAACACCTTGTTTTAAGCCGGTTAATGATCTTCAACGTCTAGATTATGGAATTCCTAGAGCGTACAATAGGCCTGTTTACAAAAGTACTTTTATTACTGTTCAATAAACTACCAGTATGTTTAAAAAAATAGAGGGTAACCAATTGAAAACTTGTCTCAAGAATCGGCTCATTGAAAAAGCGCTGTTTGAGTTAAAAGAAATTCTTCGCCGAATGAGGAATATTGTATCTTACTCCTGTGTTTTTTTTTTAAATTGAGTAGGTTGTGCATGCGCTGAATTTAATTAATTAATTCTGTATTTGGCAAACTGGATTATTGATTAAAAATCTTCGTTTGATTCGTTCGATTAACTTGATAATTTAGCGTACCTATCCTTATTTTTATATTGTACGTCCAAAATGGATAAACTGTTGAAACTTATTTCTTGTTATCATCTTTTATATGTACACAGTTATACCTTACTATGTGCCCCCAATTAGGCTGAGCGGTACTCCACTGAATATTGTGGATAAGGTCAAGTACCTTGGCCATATCATAACGAGTGATTTGAAAGACGATGAAGATATAAGAGACGTAGCGATGGGCGCTAGCGGTCCGAAGTAATATGTAAAAATTGCGCTCTTTAAAGCTTTTAGTCAATCTCTTTACACGAGCAACCTGTGGGTTAAGTATACAAAAAAGGCCTATAGCGCTCTGCGCGTACAATACAATAACGCATTCAGAGTGTTGATGGGACTGCCGAGGAGGTGCAGTCCATCGGCTATGCTCGCAGAAGCTCGCACGGACTGTTTTTACGTTATACGGATAAAGATAGTGTCGCTGTTGGTTCGCGTGAGACAAAGGCCCAACATCATTCTGAACGCGATTGCGGGTAGATTTCACTGTCCCATTTTAAAGTTCTGGATGGGACAAATCAAGGGTGAAGCCCTAATTGCACTGTATTTTTTTATTTTACAATCCCAAGTATTATAAATAAGATTTACTTACCTAGCATAACTCATTACTAACATCCTATGGATATTAGTAATGAGTTATGGTCCGAAATAAAGATATTTTATTTATTTATTTATTATACAATCAATGATATTTCCATTTCTATTTCTAGAAATTACAGCTGTATACATTGATATTATTTTAATAATGTGGTCGACTTGACAGGAAGTAAAATAGAGTAACAGAGTAAGACCCCGGTGCTCCGTTCGTGGCAGACCAATAGATTACTACGCTTCCTAGGTTTTCTATGACTACAACGAAGATCGGCTTTTTGTCACTACCGCACTCGCGTGACAGTATGATCACGCGCGTTTTATAAAACACGAAATAAACCGATAGCTACTAAGGAAATGGATCTTTTCATTTATTGACGACACGCTGGCTTAGTTGGTAGAGACCCTGCCTATGAAGCTAGCGGTCCTGGGTTCAAATCCCGATAAGGGCAGATATAAGTGTGATGAGCGCGAATATTTGTTCCTGAGTCATGGATGTTTTCTATATATTTAAGTATATATTTCTCTATATAAGTATTTATATCGTTGTCTAGTACCCATAATACAAGCCTTGAGCTTAGTTTGGGTCTAGGGCAATTGGTGTGACATTGTCCCCTGATATTATTTATTTATTTATTTATTTATTTGTACAGAAATTAAAAGGCGAAACGGGGCGGTACACAAATGGACTGTTGAAAATCATCGCTTAGCGGCTTCAAATGTGGGTCCTTCCGGGGCTCCCGGCGGCGGGCAGTGTAACGAGCGCTGCCCGCCCCGCGAGGAGCTGCATCGCTTCCGCTACATAAATCCGTCCCCGAGCTCACGCCGCGGAAGGTTGGCCGTAAATCTCCGCCTATCTTAATATACCTATTGAAAGGCAGTTCTTAGTGGATGTAAAACAATCATTTACTTTTCAATTTACTTATAAGTGCTTTCAGTTGTTTCGAAACGTGTATTTTTTAAGGAATGTCAAGGCAAGTAATGCCTTTTTGTGTACTGGACAACATAGTCATATTAGGTACAGTCACAACCTGGGAATTTTAAGCCGTTTGCCACTTCCTAATTTAACCGTGTAATGCATTTTGGGTTGACAGCAGACTTGACATATTACCCGAGTGTAGTACACGGCTAAATTAGGAAAAGTGGCAAGTGGCGTAACATTCGCGGGTTGTGACTGTACTTACCTGTTCCATTTATTTCTATATACAGTACTAGATGTTGAATTTGTTGATGCCTAGGATGCCGAGTTGTGATCGTAAGGTCGTTACGGTGAAAGAAAACATCGTGTGGATACTTGCACATTCGAACAGCTGAGTATGTAAAATAAATAAATAAATATAAGGGGAAAATCTCACACCAATTGACCTAGTCCCAAACTAAGCTCTAGGCTTGTACTATGGGTACTACACAACGATATAAATACTTATATAGAGAAATATTTTTATACTTAAATACATTAGAAAATATCCTTGACTCAGGAACAAATATTCGCGCTCATCATTCAAATATCTGCCCTTACCGGGATTCGAACCCAGGACCGCTAGCTTCGTAGGCAGAGTCACTACCAACTAGGCCAGCGCGTCGTCAAATAAATTAATTAATTGGGTAATTGGCCAAAAGTGCCTACAGAGTGTGCGAAATGTATCCGAACCCTACCCGATACCCATCCGTACGAAGACCAGTCAAGATAATGTATTAAGCAACTTTCAAGCAATAGGTAACCGACTTAAAATTTTCTCATAAGATCGAATCAAAGGAAACATTGAGAACTGAAGAAACGAATACGTAAGTACGTAAGGATTGGCGCAGGCTGTGTATGTCCTTGTACACGTTTTGTCAAAATTCTATAGTCATTAGCTTTTGATTAAGCACCTGATCTAGCTCGGCCGGCGACGAAGCGCAGAGGAAGCCGGGGACGCATTGATGTAAGTAGACCAATTTCCGCGTTTCCCCCGGAATTAGTAGATTCAAGCCTCATAAGTCCCACACGGTGAGTTGTGTCGTGTTAAGAAAGGATTCTACACCTTATGTAGCTAGAGCAGAGTCGTGTTTGTCATGTTGTCACAAAACAAAGTAAATTCGACTCTATTAAATTTCGAAACGATTCGTGATTCAATGTCCGTATTATTAGGATAAAAAATAAGTTTCCTACAAAATTATAATCGTCTTCAGTATTTTACACACCCAAGTAGTATCCAGACCTAGGAGTAGTTTCACCCACAAGTGTTTAGAATCATTTTGACATCGGACCAATGCGCAATATGGGATGTCATCATGGACACTGAACAAAATGAACACTGTTAATTGAACCGCGCCCTGAAGCTCCTAAATGACATCTTGGAGAGCGACAGACAACTTGGTAGTTTTTATACCTTTGAGTCGATTTTCTACGCATCAGCCAGTCGACATTTGAAGACAACTTTTCACCTTAAAGTCAATCCAAGTTTTGACAACGCTTGTAATTTCCTCCGTATGTCGATTTTTCATTAATAATTAACACGTGTAGCATGACTATGACTATTAGTGTTTATTAACAGAATTTAAATAAATAAATTTCACGTTCTGTAATTGCCTGTCCAGAAGACTCCATGCTAGGGGTATCCATTTTTATTATGTGTTAGTAAGTAAATTATTAAACTGTTTTCAAAATATATGTATTTTTTTCTCCTTCCTTTCTATGTGAGCCTGGGATAATAAATATAAATATGAGATACCGGATTCATAGTATATAGAAATGCATAATCCACAGTATAGCAGTGAAGAAACTTTTCATACGAAGCCCCTTCCGTAAGGATAGGTTGTCCCACTTCATGGCAGCGTACAACGTGAACCACATTATAGGCTGACCTACGAAGAACGCAAGCTTAAATGTTTTAGGACACAGTATTAGACTCTTAATTTATACGGGACTAAACAGATGGTTACTCTTTAAAATAAGAAAAAACAAAAAGTCAGATAACGTCCTTCCTTCTTTTGAAAGATCGCATAATTAACGTATTCGCATCATTTGGAGAGGCGAGGTATCCCGCGGCTCATCAGCTCGACGACGGATCGCCTCAATCTGTATCCGAACGGCCGCAATCACTCAGCATCTCATCCTATGAGTTATTTCCCGTTTTATTCCCGCGCGTAAATTTTACAGCTCATTACGCGTTTCGGGCAACTTCGGGCGCCCTCGGGCGGGTCCGGAAACCCGCCATAACCCGAGCCCAACCTTCGTTACACAATCTTTACCGAGGGACGACCGTAAGGCCTTTAGGCGGAATTGACAGACCGCCCGAAAAGCTATCGTCTCGTATCAGCGGCCGTTAAGGTCCAACATGGCGGCGGTGACGCAGATGCGGTCGTGATTCAGTAATCACAAATGTATTTGGACAATTGGCAATGTAACATTATTTTACAAAATAAACTATGAAGTCATTCACAAATACTTGATAAATCTCTTTTCAGGATTCCGTACCAAATTGTGAAAAAAGAAACCCTTGTAAGACGATTTTCTTGTCCGTCCGTCCGCCCGACTTTCTGTCAAGAGTCTTTATCTCTGAAATGCATCGACATCTGAAATGGCAAAAGTTATTGAGCAGAAATTTAGAATATTTCTCTTAAATGGTCAAACAATGTCTCACCATAGGAAATTAAAATTTATAACGTCTACGTGAACAAATACGATAATAGTGACTGTGGGCCCGAAGCTAGGTGTCCCAGTTGTGTTTCCAAGTCTAGTACAGTAAAAAGTATAATAGACAAGTAATAGTCAAACAGATAGAAAACAGATCATTACAAAAAAAAATCTTTTCATTTTATCCGAACACTCTTTTTCGGTTTTATTTCGTTTTCCTCACAAAAGGATTTCATCAAAAAAGTAGTAACGAATGGGTTGAATCGTTGAGCAAGTCATGTGTTGCTTTAAGAGTTTCCATCGTTCGCGCCGTCTCGTTCGCGTCGAAGTTTCCGAGACTTGCAATGGCTCAACATTATCTTCCTTAGGAAAAGTTGACGCACCGTTTGCTTTGCTTCTTTGTACATTTTAACACTTTTACGGCCGGAGTGACGCATATTCAGCGCCATTGATCTATACAATTTATTTACTCATACGGGGGCTGGAATTGATGAACATGCTGTCAAAGAAACGTCATTGCATTTTCTTTTAGTTTTTTCTAGTGTAATGTTTTTCCTCTTTCAAATAGGAAAGCTACAAAATAGTTTTTTACCGTCTTTACACCTCGTTTACTCTTTACCCTTGTTTTGTTCATTGCACTGAACGTTTCAATTAGTACCTGCATGACTTAATCAATGTTCGGATTTTCCTGAAAACCGCTGAAAATATACGTAGTCCCCGATAATTCAAGCGCTCTCCTTTGAAAATGTTGTCGTGTATTTTTTAATGGTTTACTTCAGCTGAGAACCTTACTACTCCTACTACTTAACGCGTAATTATTAAAATAGCTATTTAAATTACAATATCAACGAGCTTAAGGTTTATTTAAACTTTGATTTAAACTTGCTGTCGAACGGTCGAACGGCCGAGCAAAGTAACACGAGTTATTTTAAAGCTACCTTCATTCATTCATTCATTCACCTAATTGAGAATGCACGTTTTAAACTCGTTGGTTAATAGCACGACCGTCGAGTCGTAAAGTGACTTGTGATACGGTTTTGATAAGTCATCTTCGGGCACGTAAATAAGTACGAGAGTGACGGATGCTTTATCCACATATGACACGCGATATAGACGCAGCCATACTAGGGCCGCAGAAAGGCAGGGTAGCGTTGACTTAATTAACAGCTGACAGCAAGACGAACTGGTAATGGGCAGGTGGCACGGGGCACATACCCAGCGGGCCGCGGGCAAGGTACACCCCCTCTCCCCCAGGGGCAAGTTATGGCCCTGATTAAAACCTTATCAAGGCAAATTTGTTCCGGGGTTGCGCCAAAAGGCCGTGTTTCGTCGAAATGGAACCCCGTTAATGAATTTTTGATCGTTTGTGTTGTGAGTAGGGAACCTCCTGGCGTTTTAGTTGAATAGAAAGACTTATGGGTGAGGAAGGATCGGTCGCTCCCATGTGAATAACGTTAAGGACAGAATAACACACAATTGGAGTTTAATTAGTAATGAAACTGTGTAAAATGACTCGCAGTCTCCTGTGCGTCGAAAGTTTTATATTGTAACGTCTGATGGACTCGAGGTGCGGTGTTTTGTCTGTACCAGTTTTAGTTTTACGGTAAAGGGAAAGTATTTCAGGGAGATTTCGTAAGTTTTGCGATAGTTATTCACACTTATTTATAGTTAAAGTGGACTTAATAGAGGTTTCATCAAAAGTACGAACTCTGCTTGCCTCTGTTTGCCCCAATGTTTGACTGGTAGAAAAAAGAATGTCTCCAGGCATTTATTGCGCCATTTGTACGTTGTGTTTTGTATAATAAATTTATTTTTAAAAAACCGTTGAAAATTGAAAAAAAGTATGCAATTAATAATTATAATTAATTTCTGAATCACAAATGAAGTCATCGGATTTCATTTGTATGGCCTATATTATTTATTAAAAGAAAAGTGTATGCTTAGATGGTTTGGACATTAAGAAAGGATGGATCAAAGAGATGTCGGTAGGGGACGCCCTAGATGTACAGTCGAAGACATAAATTGATAAACAGATCCAAATTTTCAAAACACCTGCACAATGTAAAGTTCCATGTGTCGCTGAACAAATTGTTGATCAAATGTATGTGAACATTGCAGAATGTCAAATGTTAGTAAAAAATATTTTATCAAAAGTTGCTGGACTTTAACGCTGAGAGAAAAGGACAGCTATTTAACACTGCTATAGCTCTCTCCTTTACGCTCGCCGTAAATGAACTGCATTGCAATGTTATAATACTAACCCCCTGATTATTAAAACAAGGGGTTTCAGATAGAGAGTACAGAAATATGAGGTCAAGGTGGGCTAAAACTACAATAGACAACTTCACAAAAATGATCCATCACTGGCTCTCTCACTTCTGGTAGCGCCACGCAGCGAATGAAAGCGCTGGAACTGCTACTGAGCTAAACGCTTTATATTGGACACAGACATTCATACAGCGGTAATGAAAAGCATTTTTAAAATAGGTAACATAATAATTATTAAGCATAAATATCAGTGTTGAAATAACGTCCAGCTAATTTTGGACTTCTTCGTGGAATTTTAGCGTACAGTGTCTTTTGGATTATTTCATCGAGTTTTAGTGTCCAGCGACTTTTGGCGTTAATTAAGTTATGGTAGTGTTTAGGGACTTTTGAACTGTCATGACGAACAAGGAGTTTTGAACATACCTTTGTATATTAACACATGGAGAGTTCTCGTGTACAGTTCATTTTGTAGCTTTATTTTGTTTAGCGACTTATGTCTTTGACGTACATCACTACATAGTATAAAACAAAGTCGCTTTCCGCTGTCTGTCCCTATGTATGCTTAGATCTTTAAAACTACGCAACGGATTTTGATGCGGTTTTTTTTAATAGATAGAGGGATTCAAAAGGAAGGTTTATATGTATAATATTTTTTTATTTTATGTTCTGGTCTTACAGAAAAAAAACCGCATCAAACTCATATAAACCGAAGCGAAGCGAGGGCGGGTCGCTAGTACAGTATAAGGGCAAAATCAAAAGCCCCTGAAACCGACGTATGTGCATGAAGAGGATTGACATGACCAAATAGAATTTAAAGAGAAAGCGAAAGTTGGATGCTTAAACTCAACTGGTGCACCTGGCGTTCCATAGTCTCTGCCTGCCCCGAGGGCAGACAGGAGTGAAGGTATGTATGTGTATGTATGTGTTTATAATAAACTTAAGCACAATGCTGAGAAGGATTCTGTTCAACGTCTTTTTACTTTATAATTTTCTATTGTTTTTAATTTGGTCTAAGAATCCCTAAATCTGTGGCTGCACAAAAGTATTGATTACCATGTTTTTATTAATTCTATTTTTATTCCGAGTTAGGGGTACTGGCTGGTTGATTTCGTCATTATCAGCAAAAACCGGATCACGGACCATCATTATCATCATCATCAATATCAGCCCGCATTAGACCACTCTGGTCAATGGCCTCTCCCAAAGCATGACCCTGCTCCCAATCTTCAGCTTCTCTCATCCAACCTACACCAGCCCATCTTCACATATATCATCGCTCCATCTTGCCCCAGGGCGTCCTACATGTCCCACTGCCACTTCAGCTTGCTAATTAATATAGCATCTAAATCAAGCAACAATCAAATTCCAATTATAGGCTCATAATAAGGTACAAAAAGCTCTTGTACATTTGACATTGTCTGTTCACACTGCTAATTTGACTTTTCCCGGACATAATCGTAATCGAAATCTTTGTACCTGGCGGGACAGGTTGCGGGATGGGGCGGCCCGGCACAAAGCGTGGAGTAATTAACACACCGGTGGCTCCTCATCGAGACCAATCTGCGAAGCCAGTAGGGAGCTCGGCACGGAACGTGTCCAAAAGCAAATTAAAAATTTTCATGAATCAGCGACCGACGGGTTAGCAGTAAAAATACTTGCCTATATTTGCCCGTGGCTTCAGACAGAGTTTTCATAACTTTATAAGTGGAAATAAAAACAAAGAAACTTTATAGAAATAAAGTAATCTATTTAAATCACAATCTATTTTGAGAAGTAAGGATTCTCTAATATTACTTGTAAATATTTATACAAAAACGCCAAGTTTAGTAAAGTAAAACAAGTTTTTGTATTATTCCTAACTTTCTGCGTACAAAAAACATGAATCTTTCTCGAATCAATCAGAGCATTTAATTGCAAAGGCTGACAGGGAGGAAGGACGACCATCTTGATTTATACAACAACACGGTTCCTCGAGCATAAATGTATTCTCCTCCCATCGAGTACCTTGACAACGTAAACGTTACGTCGTCATCGAGAGAATTCGTATGACGGTTGGCGTAGTGCTCCGTGTTCATATTTAGTAATTGAAATTTCGAAGCTCGATGGCGTTGACTTTAGTATCGTCATCGAGTGGTAAAGATAAAGTATACCTACGTACTAATAATACATGGGTTTGTACTACAGATGGACTCCATAAAAGTGTACTGCACGTTTTCGAATAGTAAAAGCGATTCGAAAACGTGACGTATGATTAAAATGTTAGCTACAACCCACTTTAAATGAAACTGTGTCAAGATTAATAGTATTTTTTTACCTGATCGCATGTAACTCGAGTCTTACTACTCGATAAGCGATTATCTCTTCACAAACTTTGCGTTATCATCTCATCTCCGTAATCCGCGGCAGTGATCGCCTGGAACGAGCTCATAAAACCGCGTCCCAACGGCTAGATCAATTAATAGCTGGCCCTAACGCGCAACACGACGTTCAAATCGCCATTAACCTTTAACGAGACCCCCTAATCTATTCAGTCGCCCCCCACTCCTGGTGCAGGTCAAAGGGACCTTTGAAGCGATTCGATTAGTGTCCCGGCCGAAGGGCGAGGGAACCGGCGCCGGCAGACAGGAATTAACATGATTGGAATATCAACCTGGCCTAAAACCTGGCTTATAATTTTATAACGGGTTTTGTTTTTGGCATTCATAAAAAAAATAGCGAGATTCGGAAGAGTCAAAGGTCGTAACTATTAGTGCGCTAGTATTTAGAAGCTACAAATTAGAAAAATACAAGCAGAACAATATGTAAATCATTGTAAATTTGACCATTTTCTGTCTAGGCTTGATTATTCAACCAGTATTTCTCACCGGTTGGGAAGTGACGACATTTCCGTGTGTACATTTAGGTATGTTGTACACACGTGTGGCAAGCAAGTCTTGCCTGAGCGTGGCCGTTTCACGCCCGAATGTGAAAATCCGAGTTGTGGTATTTATTTGCTAAAAGATTCCACTCACTCCACTGATTTTTGTTAAATTTAAAGCTTTAGAAACTCCTTAAAATACGCAACAAACTACCTACTAACTATAGTTTGTCTAAACCAATTATAGTTTAAAGTTTTATACAGTCATGTTCCAGAAACACAAATGACAAGTTTACCTACTTACTGTTGTATGTGAGAGCGAGTTTGGTATCGATAATCTTAGACATACTGTTCTCTATATGTCCTAGAATTTACAAAACAAACTGACATAATACCTTTGTGATATTTTACTTCAAACAGCCACGGGTTGGAACGAAAATATAAAGTTTTATTTGTATTTCCTTTCAGACGCGCTGCTGTAAGCGTCTTCGATCAATGTTATAGCTCGCAGTTTAAAGTACTCTTTTGCTGCTCCTTATATAATGTGGGACGTGGAGCACGGGAGCCATTTTAATTAGGGGCTTATCAAGGAGCATCCTTCTTACCGGCACTTTATTTACGTTAGCAAAATGTAAACAGCTTACTCGGGAGTTTCGGTTGCTATAAATATGAGGACGTGGTTCAGTACACGGCACTGCACTAATTTGAATACGCTTTTTATTTATTACCGCATATCAAAATGAAAAACTATTCTCGAATTTCTCGCAGATATAATAGCCAAAACGTTTGAAGAAACGAAGGCTATGAAAGGTAGGTAGGTGATGAAACATGAAACATGAATTGTTATTTGGAATCTATCTGGCTTGTGGTTGGGAGTGTTGGGACAAGGTTCCATATAGTTTCTTGGCGATTAAAGTTAGGTTAGTTAGTTACCTTAATCGATAGATCGTCGTACATCCCCCCCCCCTATTATCCCCTGATATTTATTCAAAAAAAAACATTTATTCATATATTCATTTATTTATTATTATTATCTCGTACGGCTGTGATGTAGTTGAGTCAAAATACACTGGTCCGCAAAACTAAGTATCACACTTTTAAAGAAAATTTCATTGAAAGTGTGATAATTAGTTTTGCGGAACAGTATATTCTGATTCTATTCAAAAGTAAAAGGACAATAGTCAGAATGTTCAAGTAGCTAACCAAGTCAAAACAAACGGTTAAATAATTTCGAATTGCCCAAGTCAAGTGGCTATCCTAGTAGTTCCACTGGCGATCCTTCCCACATCCAACCAACATCTTATCTCGTCATTACATTAACGCTGACCTACTTACGAGTATCAGGTAAGTTGCTATAGTACGTGTGAATGCGAAAACCGTTTTTATTCGGTAGATAATTATCGCAAAGGAAACATCGCGCGGACGAGAGGCTCGGGGTAACGACGTGGGCGGCCGAACCCTCGTAATCAAATCATTCCATCGACTCGGCTGGCGGCCGCCTCCGCCACCTCGGCCGCCTCCGCCTTCACACGTGAGCCGCGATTTCCTTGTGCAATTGGAGTGACATGAATAAGTAATGTGAATGACATTTTATGAGGTGAATACTGCTGCTGTATTTTTTATCGTTGAAATTAATGATTAATATTTGGTTATTTTAATATTTTTTTATTCACAATAGCTTTAGTAAGAGCTGGTTCATGAATGAAACAGATGAAAAAAAAATTTTTTTGAATAGCTATAAAAATAACCAAGATATAAGCCAACAACATAATAAAATAATGATTAACTGAGCATAAGCGTAAAAAACTTCAAATGCGCAATCAATATGCTTCTGAATCTACAGCTAGTTTTAAAATGTGCTGTACTAAATTTTACCTTAATTACTCTCTAGTTAACACTAGGTACCTAACGGGTTGGCTTAAAGTAATGAGAAGGTATTCAATTGACAATAGCAGGCAAAAAAATAATACAAAAAGGATTTTGACAGCTATAATAAATAGAAAATATGTCAATTATTGTTAAAAAGGCAAATAATAATTAGCTGTGTTAATAAAAAATGTCCACAAGGAAGTCATTACGTGAACATGTCTATCGCCTACTTGGACGACGTGAAAAATCTGAAGTGGTCTCTCACTTCAAAGCTGAAATGTATCTCCATCTACAATTTAATGTTTGATCCAGCGGTGGGAATTTGGTATTAGGACTAAAGATTTACCAAAAACGGGAAGATCACCCATTCTTAATCATTGAAACCGGAGGAAAATGGCAAAGTTTGCACAAAACAAAGTGGATGAGTCCCAGATAAGTTAGCTGTAAAATATGCTGTTTCCCGTTGGTGAGTAAGGAATATTTTAAAGAAATACAATGTTCTACACTTAAAGCGTCAAAAAACACTCAAATATTCTGACATACAGCTTGAAGAAATTCCAAGAAGTGCAAGAAGTTGCGAAGAAAGTATCACTATGCAGGGAGCACCCAGAATTGACTAAAAAAGCGTGACGTTCATTTCGTATCGAAGGATTCAAACCGTCCGAACGTCGGTGTAGCTCGTCCAATGGAGGATTTTTTGGTAATTCTCAGTAGAGTAGTTTACAGTGATGGGCCGGAAGCGAAATCACATACACAGTTGAAGCGCCGGGTATAAAAGCAAAGAATTAACTGAAAAAATAAAAAAAGATGTTGTCCAACGTATGATGAAAACGGTAAGAAGAAAGCTGCGATTTTTTTTAAATGGGCGAGGTTTTCTATATTATAATGATTGATTATCATGCTGGTTTTAGTTTATTTGTATATGATAAAAGCTATATAACCTAAACAAGTAATTTATTAAAAAAAAATTTAGAAAAAAAAATTCTCATTACTTTAAGCCAACCCGTTATACACGTTTTGAGTAGATATCCAGCCTTCCGGTCTAAAAAATATATTGCTTTCAAAACGTAACGACCTTGTAGAACATTTCCCGGCGGAATTCTTCTCTGTAAATTCTCTTCAATGTAAATATTTCAGGCTTTATTTTATAAGGTTGTAAAAGACGAAGCTTGTGAAGATATTACTCGATATCAAACTGATATCGGGTCATTAGTACAAGCCCGATGGGGGTGATAGGAAAAAAGGTTGAGCCAGCGGCGAGGGATACGGGCTCATAGATCAGTTGATAATGAAATGAGTTTACTTGTTCGAAAGATTCAGAGTGTTATTCCCATAAACAACTCACTTTTGAAGTCGTCGACGAAGTATTAAGTGACAAACAAAAGATACATGCAAAAGGTCTGGCGGACCAGCTTAGGCTTACTTAACCTCTCTCCGCCTCTTTGTAACGTTAGAACGCAATGCGTCGTTCTCTAGCCATCCCGTCCCCCGGACGTGTACCAGTGTTAACATTTCAATATACTTACTTAATTACTAAGTATGCGCGTGTTTTAATGAGGTTTCACCGGATACCCTAAATTACTCATCAATTAATCAAAAGAAAGTCACCTAGCTGTAACCAAGCTAAGTTTTACACCGACAACGTGCAGGTGTACTGATCGTTACGCCCGAAAGGTTCTCACGCTCGTGCGTCTTGATCCCACCGAGACGGATCTTGTTCTGTATGGCCAGGCCTTCGTCCCGCCGGGAATTAACACGTTTGTGGCCGGCAAATAGCAAATTTAATATAATTTGAACATGCCAGGCTGTTGCTGGCGATGAATGTGTTAAAACTGGTAAATGGATAGGTAGAGATGAAAAAAAACGCTAATATACTTATCTATGGCATGGAGAAGTGGAGCCAACTTTGATCTGAGACCAAATACACATATGCATTCTCAAAACTACAACCTAAAGACAGTAATACTACGGCTGCAAATGCGTTGCCAACGCTGAGGACCAAGATAGAATACCTATTAGTCATTTCACCGATTATCTCACCTCACACCGGAACACAACAATACGAACCAGACAGACCTTGCACGTCAAGGTCCTAAAAATTACGAATGTCATTTCAGACGCTAAGCGTTTTTGAACCAATAAGTTAAAAGAAACTGTTCCTACACAATACTGTCATCGTAAACTCACGCAGTTTTGATATTACTCGTAGATTCTAAAAATAGTCCAATTGTCCATTAAAATATATAAAATAATGGTAGTGCACAAGGTCCTAAACTATCTGGTAGGTTTACTCCATAATTACCAATGTGTAAAAGAACCGCCATGTGGCCAATTTAGTAAATAAATATTTTGAATTTAGGTTCAATTCCAACTAATAGTTGTATGTACATAGTATGTTCTTTCATTATAAAATATCAGTCGATCAAGAATAGAGTTTGACTAAAATTTAGGTTAACAGATACTTAAAATTAGAAAACGCAATCTGAATTAGCCACAAAGCCTTGTTCTTGTGCTCCAAACCCACGCAAAGCCGCTACTTAAATTTAACCTACTCAAATCATAAGTTGCGTCCAACTCGGATGTCCGCGATTTGCTCCGCCTTGTTAAAGAAATCCCGGACAGATATAATAGAACTGGAGCGAGCGGTATAGCGACGCGAGCAGGGATGACTCCTCGCTGCTCCCGTCCATCTACAGTAAAGTTAGGGTATCTATCTCTTCAAAACGTTCTGACAAATGACTATATTGAGGCGGCAAAAAACTTAGTTTTGTAGTTTGGTTTTCCTAGCCCAGTTTAAAAGCTAAATCAAAGATTAGGAAAAGATGTCTGAAAACGGTAAATTAAATAATTGAAAAATAAATTCGCACGGTGCAATGGCGAGGTAAATGCGACGCATAAGCTAAAAACTATTGCTTTATGACGCATTTTCATTATATTCCACCTAATGTATAAAAGGGGTTTAAAAATAACCGTTAATCTTTGTATCTGTGTGTCTATCTGTGACATCATGGCTCGGTTCGTCGTCCAGTAACCTTTCGGGAGGGAAGATGGCCGACTGGAAGGATGTCCGGCTCAAAACCTTTTGATTTATTCTATTAACCAATTAACTGTACGCACTTGACACTGGCGAAATCACTGCGGAATACCGCGGTGGACCGCCATTAATAACAAAAGAAGAAGGAATAGACATCGCTACTCCCAAACAGAATATGATCTGATACGGATGCTGTTCTTTTTTTAAATAAAGGTAGCTTAATCTATTGTACTTATATAGGTTTAATGAAAATCGGTTAAGCGGTTTAAGTATTGTCATTCGGGTCGTTAATATAATTATCGGGAGTTTCTATCTACTCACAAGTGACTCACACCAAAAATGTCCATAAACAAAAAAAATCACCTTAGAAACTTTTCATGTGTAAATACTTTTATTATTTCTGGGATAAAAGTAACCTATGTGTATCCAAGCCTATAATATAGATAGCTATAAGCAATCCCATTCTAAATCTGTCCAGTCGTTGCAGCGTGAAGAAGTAACAAACTAACTAACACACACACACACACAATTTTTTGCATGTATGATATAAGTAGGATCAAAATATGCAAAAAAATGCGGCTAAATGACCATTGCACGTGCAAAATGAACGCTTTTTAAGATCGCCGTCCGGACGGCCTTAGCACTTCTGCCAATCTTGGAAAATCTGCAAAAGCCCAGACGACTGGCACCCCTGCGCTCCGAGAAGGCATCTCCGGCGCGAGGGAGCGGAGGCAGCGGCGGCTCGCAGCAGAATGTAATACATTCTTCCAGAGCCGAGAGAGCTTTATGACTCCGCGCTCGGCGGCAAACATCATACTAACGTACTGCAGTCGATGTGCACTTTGCATATTTTACTCGTCTATCTTTAAACATCCGAGTTTACTTTAAGAAATCGAAATATTTCTCAATGCGTTTATGTACTCGTATAGGGATTTATCCGTACCGGAAAAATGAATAACGTCTCCACCACGCTTTGGAAAAGCTATGAAGCCTGAAAACCCTCGCTCTCACATTCAGTGCTTTTGTGGGTTGAAACCAAATTCCAATTTTAACTTTATGAAATTGCTCGTATTTTGGTCAAAAACTACGTTGGCATTGAGCAAAACGATTACAAGAATGAGAAAGAATAATCTGTTAAATAAAATGTTTGCTGTAAGTAGCACTTTAGTTTTGATACTGGTCGTACGATATCTTTGCTATTTCCCTTTTTAAACTGAGGCTGTTACTACAATATAAGAATAAGTATAATTGTAGTATTAAATATGGTTAAAAAACGACTGACTGCTGAGTTTCTTGCGGCGTTTCTTCTCAGCAGTGGTCTCCTCTTCGGAAGCGCTGGTAGACTCTTGACGTGTAAAAGTGCCCGTGCCGCCTACTTACTGACTAAATATCTTTTATATTTTATCTTTAATGAACATCAACTTAACTACGTAGATCGTTAGCCAATAGAAGCAGAACACTGATCGTCGAAGCTTGATAAAACAGTTTTGATTGGCTGGTTAACGAAGCCATGTGATTTGGTTCTTATTCTTACCTAAATAAACATATGGAGTAAGTACCTATAACAACAACACACTTATTTCGTTTCGTTTCTTTTCCGTGCCCCATTCGACCCTTTCATGTTACCTTTTAATGGAAAAGCAAGCGTCAACAAACGTGGCACGTTTAGAAAACGATTGGATACAATACCGGTTACGTAACATGGAACAACAGCGTTGATCGCCGCTCAGCGCTCTCTACCTAAATTCGTCGGGTATCTATTTTCCGAGCTTCATTTAAAAAACCTAAGCGTTCCGCCTGTTTTGTTTCAATCGCGGGATAGCTAACTTCTTTATTTTCCAATTTCGCTGTAATAATAAACTCGTAATTAAAAAGCATATTTTTCCAAGGATGCCGATGTTGTAGCTCCGCGCTCGGCGCGAGTCCTCGCAGGGTCGTGAACGAGGTGAAAGTTGTCAGAACACCGATTTAGTGTTATTTTTAATTGAGTTTCATCCGTTGATAAAAATATGAAGTTAATGAAAATTCATCGACTTAAAGTCAATGCCTGTCGAAGATGACACAGCAAGACATGCATACCTTCACGCCTGTCTCCCAATGGGGTAGGCAGAGATTATGGAACGCCAGGTGCACCGATCTAAACACACAAATTTGGCATCCTCTACATTCATCAATGTCTTCAAACACAGCAAGACATTCTTAGAAAGTAGAACGAAGAAATAAAGCACTGTTGAGCGATTAATTTGTCATCCGAAATTGACGGATTGAGTCGTTCGGTGTTCTCAATTTACGAAATCCCGCCACTTAAATTATAATAATAATCACCAAAGGGATCTTTGGTATATACTTTTACATTTGAATATTAGCTGTATAATACAATATCACTTTTTTTTTTGATACTTTGACAAAATCTCCTCAGAATCACTACTACCACTTCAAAAATAAGTACTTACCCAATTGTAATGTTAAATATAAGTTGCATGACATCATCGACGGCTAAATATGTCGAACTTCTATAAAATAATTTAACCGTGCAACGCCAATTGCTCTGGCAGGGCGCGCCGTGTCGTAGATTTGATATAATATAATCAAATCTGCCCTTGAGTTGGCCTTGCATCAGCCCAAATAGCTAGAGGAGATGCAGGTTCGAATCCTACCGATGAAATGACAAATTATCAGGTTTGTGGTCATTTGCTGGCAGTAAATTTGTCGATCTAACTCTATATTAGCGGTCGGTTTCTACAGTTTCTCGGAGCGAACAGTATTTAACTTCCCTAGTTTTACCGAACTAGCTTGATGTTGCAAATTGTGCCAATGCGGTATAGTTTTAATTGGCAATCCCAGCGGCGCGCGCCTTCAAAAACGTCGAACGAGTTAGTGCCCGTTCAAACAAAAGACAGTCTGTCATGTTTTGCTTGACTTTTTCATCTAACTACTACCTGAGGCAATGCGCTCGCAGTCGCTGGCTTAGTTTATGGAAACAAATTGAATTATAAGGGCGTGTTCGCATTGGACTCATTATGAGGTATCAGTAACAATCAATATGTTTTTGTATGGTTGATGACCAGCGATTAACCGTCGTGCCTAAGTTAACGATTAAGTAAAGTTTAAAGCATGTTTGGGGCATGCTAGATCAGCAACCACCTATATAGTTACACATCATTAAGTTTAGTAAGCGAACCTTACTTATATTAGCTGTTAAAGCTTAAAAACTGACTATCTTGGTTTCTGGCTTGTAAGCGATTGATTTCCAGCGAAATGCCTGCAAGCGTAACTGCAGTTGCCCGCGCACTCGATGGATCACCGCGACGATTGGTTGGCGATCGGCTCAGCGTACCGAGGCGTCCTTGGTAACGAAACTTTCCCGTTGTATTATACAAAGAGACATAATAATCAAACCGTACGGCAATTATCTTTAGATAATATAAAACAAAGTCGCTTTCCGCAATCTGTCCCTCTGTATGTACGACTGTACGCTTAGATCCTCATGACTAGAGGAAGGTTTTTCTGTATAATTTATTCTGGATTATGTACGAATGTTACAGAAAACTCACATAAACGGAAACGAAGCAAAAACGGGCCGTACAGAACCCCAACGAAAATGTTAAGCCGGATCCCTTTGACTGCCATACTTATCGTTGGTCATAATGTATTGTTAGTCATACTTTTTTTTGTCATAACTTCTTTCAGGCCGAAGTTACAGTTTTTAATAAACTGTTATCGTGTAGATTAGACTTAGGTTAGGTTAGGTTAGTTTTATAAAAATCCTGAAAAAATAACCGTGTACTGAGAAAAATGCATTATTACTTGCGAAAATTATGACTTAACACACACTATGACTAAAAATAATTATGGCAGTCAATAGAGACCCATGTTAAGCACTTTAGTGCGTTGTCATATTAAACTTCAAACAGAACATCAAATGACACGCATGACAATGACAATGTCATTAACAATGACAAGGTTATAAGTATGCTCGAAATTTTTACTGGGTACTACACTATTTCGAATACAAACATTACGATAAATTACACGGTTGATTATAACATTTATTACTCGACTACCTTTCCATTTCCGTTTGTCCCCGAATAATCTAGTTCATTTAGGCAAATACGACGGTAAAAACACGCGCCTCGCCGTACCTTGATAGCCGCGGCTCGGCTGCCCCCCGAGCCAGTTTGGATCCTGTCCAGGGGTTGTAGAGTCGGGTTTGCACTGGTGCTCCAGGCGGGACTTGTTGCGGCGCTTAATCAAAGAGACCGCAAACGACAAACGGCGCCGCGGCGGGCGCGGATGAGTTTAAGCATGAAGACATCTATAGAACACAGCGCAACATGGGTTGTTTATAATTTGTTGACATATTGCTGGAGTTAGTATCAGTAATTTTGTTTTGTATCAGTTTTTTATTACAGCTGGAAATGAGGTGGTTTTGTGTTTTATTTGTCTGACTGATGTCGGACTGTAAGCATTGACTCGTCTGTCATCTCCTGGGGCGCGAGCATGGCCTCTACTCCACATTGACTCGTCTGTCATCTCCTAGGGCGCGAGCATGGCCTCTACTCCACATTGACTCGTCTGTCATCTCCTAGGGCGCGAGCATGGCCTCTACTCCACATTGACTCGTCTGTCATCTCGTAGGGCGCGAGCATGGCCTCTACTCCACATTGACTCGTCTGTCATCTCCTGGGGCGCGAGCATGGCCTCTACTCCACATTGACTCGTCTGTCATCTCGTAGGGCGCGAGCATGGCCTCTACTCCACATTGACTCGTCTGTCATCTCCTAGGGCGCGAGCATGGCCTCTACTCCACATTGACTCGTCTGTCATCTCCTAGGGCGCGAGCATGGCCTCTACTCCACATTGACTCGTCTGTCATCTCGTAGGGCGCGAGCATGGCCTCTACTCCACATTGACTCGTCTGTCATCTCCTGGGGCGCGAGCATGGCCTCTACTCCACATTGACTCGTCTGTCATCTCGTAGGGCGCGAGCATGGCCTCTACTCCACATTGACTCGTCTGTCATCTCCTAGGGCGCGAGCATGGCCTCTACTCCACATTGACTCGTCTGTCATCTCCTGGGGCGCGAGCATGGCCTCTACTCCACATTGACTCGTCTGTCATCTCGTAGGGCGCGAGCATGGCCTCTACTCCACATTGACTCGTCTGTCATCTCGTAGGGCGCGAGCATGGCCTCTACTCCACATTGACTCGTCTGTCATCTCCTAGGGCGCGAGCATGGCCTCTACTCCACATTGATGAGCGAGCGAGTCAGGTCTTTCTTGAGTTAGCAAAGCTGGCATCCATATTTATTTTTGTAGTTTTTGCTTCGTATTGTTATATTTATTGTTACGTGTTAGAAGAGTAGTAGTACACATACATAAACTCAAGCCTTTATTCCCTGAGTGGGGTAGGCAGACCTACAGAATTACCATACATACATACATACATTAAATCACGCCTGTTTCCCAGAGGGGTAGGCAGAGACCACTTCTTTCCACTTGCTACGATCATGACAAATTTCTTTCGCTTCTTCCACATTCATACATCGAGTCATGCACGCACGTCGGTTTCGGGTAAGTACTTAAGATTCGGCCCTTTTCCAGTATTTCACCGATTTGACTCGAATAAGTACGCCTAGGGCGGCCCCTTCCGACCCGTCCACTCACTATCGATCTGTATATCTCTTTCGTCAATCTTCTTTCATCCATCCTTTCCAAATGACCGAACCATCGAAGCATGCCCTTTTCAATCTTAGTCAATACATCTTCTTTTATTCCACATTTCTCTCTGACTTTTTCATTCCTTACTCTATCAATCAGTTTCACACCACACATACTACGCAAAGAGCGCATTTCAACGGCATTTACACGACTTTTATGCTTGTCCTGCCACACCCAACATTCACTACCATACATCAGGGTCACCAACAACCACAAATACCAACAACTCTAAAAACTTGTTAATAATTCTGTAACCACATTTTGCACTTTTAGGCCAAGATGTTTACCAGTGTATTAGTGACAGGCTGCAAGCCCATCGCCTAACAGTACTATACGCCTTTATTCCCTTAGCCGTCTCTTACGACATCCACGGGAAGATATGGAGTGGCACTATTCTAACCCGGCAACCACACGGGTAAACGGAAACGGGTAGTAGTATCTAGTAGAATACGATTTTTAAGTTCGAAGCTTGATGAACTATTGACCATGTGTACCTTAAAGACTAATAACAATGCGTTTTTTTTAAATACTTGTATTTTGGTGGTCCGGAGGGTTCGTTACTTCCTTTTATGAACATTGGTTGAGCCAATTCAAATCAGTATTCAATGTGTTGAGAAGGGAGCCTCCACGCGTTTATAAAAAAAAAGGTTAACATAGTGTTACACTCTTATCACGAAGTGTTTTGGAGGTCCTGGAAAATTATACATACATACATACATAAACTCACGCCTTTATTCCCAGAGTGGGGTAGGCAGAGCTACAGAATTACCAACAACTCTAAAAACTTGTTAATAATTCTGTAACCACATTTTGCACACTTAGGCGAAGATGTTTACCAGTGTATTAGTGACAGGTTGCAAGCCCATCGCTTAACAGTACTATACGCCTTAAATAATTCCCTTAGCCGTCTCTTACGACATCCACGGGAAGATATGGAGTGGCACTATTCTAACCCGGCAACCACACGGGTAAAATTAAAATTATAATTTGTGTAAAATAATACTATAAATTTTGCCTTCTAAGCGTACCCAGTGTGGCCTCAGCCTTAGACAGTGTCGATTACACAGGCATCTGTAGTTCTATATCGTACACGCGCCAACGTGTTCGGAATGTCTGTCACCTCGGCCGCGGACGAGTCGTGCGACAAACGACAGAGTTGTCGCGTTGATTGATCGCCATAGTGACACTATATCCGACCTCGTTACATAACGACATACCTTCCACATATGTTACATTGAACTAACTATCTTATTTACAAGTGTAAAGGGTTGAGTATGTTGTGGCTTTTGGATTGCAGATGTGTCGTTTTGAGTAGGGGATAGACGTTATGTCGCGCGATAAGTTATGCGCGTGACGGATGGCGGCGGCGCGTGGCTAATACAATAATGGTGTTCAGTCGTCTGCGACAGCGCATGTATCTAGTGCTGATAGCGCCAGGAATGCTCCCGGTAATATCCCGCCGGGGAACTATTCAGCAGTTTATATAACGTTGGCGTCACAGAGCTAGATAGAGTCTGACGACGAGTGAGTTCGAAGGTCGTCAAAGTCAGGGTCGGGGATGATGCAAGTAGTATCATTATCGTCTTATGTTTAGCCAGTGATAGCGTACGATGATTTATGTCTGTTTCTTTCTTATTGTATTGCGTGTCTTAGGATAGGCAATCCTGACCGCCTACCGTCATTGTAAGTCGTAGGCTGCCGCGCTTGCTTTGTTGGCAAACACCTAAATTTTATTAATGTAATGAGTCTAGTTCGTTTTGAATTTGCTCGTCAAATAATCGCGAATAACACTGATTCTGGCCCGTCCAATTCGGTTCACCTCAAAGCCTTGAACTTTGCTCCCCGAACGCGGGTCGTGCGGAAAACTTACACTTATGAGATTATCAGACCGTTTTGTAGATAGACAAACATTTAGGGCCATTGGCCATCTAACTGGGAATAATTACTTCAAAACGTTCAAAAGTTTCAAACGTAAATTTGGTTTGTCATGTTTCAGTTAGTTCATGATTAAAATCAACCCGTTAAAAATGTATTTAACGACCTATCAGCAATTCTGCCCTCCTGAGCAAAAACGCAGTAACTAAGATAAAAGCCCTGGGGGGTTATTATGACATAACTTTGCAGTTCAGTTTACGCTGAGAGAAAAGGACAGAGCTATACAAGTGCTATAGCGCTGTCCTTTACGCTCACCGTAAAATGAACTGCAAAGCCACGTCGTAATAACCCCCCTGTAGTATTATCAACCTTATCTTTAACGACATAGCATTAAATCTGCTTACATACATACATACATACATACATAAACTCACGCCTTTATTCCCAGAGTGGGGTAGGCAGAGCTACAGAATTACCAACAACTCTAAAAACTTGTTGATAATTCTGTAACCACATTTTGCACACTTAGGCTAAGATGTTTACCAGAGTACGAGTATTAGTGACAGGTTGCAAGCCCATCGCCTAACAATACTATACGCCTTTATTCCCTTAGCCGTCTCTTACGACATCCACGGGAAGATATGGAGTGGCACTATTCTAACCCGGCAACCACACGGAATCTGCTTTGGTGATTGAATTTAAGATACTGCTTATTGGTTTAGGAGGGCAGAATTTTAAGACTAGAATCAATGCGTTGCCAACCCTGAGGACTGGAACGGAATGCCTCCATGCTAGTCACTTCGTATTATCCCCACACCGGAGTACGACACTGCGCCTCTATTCTCTCTGGCGGTGAAATCCAAATCGTATGTGACTTGTTATACTCGTAGTATTGTTTTTAACCCGGCCGCCATTACTGTCAAGTAAATAAGAGCTGTCAAAACGTTGAAAATACGATAGCAGTACCCTTACCATGAGTTACAATTACCGTAGTCGCACAAAGCTCTGTCCCTCGCACTTTATAAGAATACTGTGAGGGACCGAGCATTCAACTCGCTTGCGAGTATGGTAATTGTAAGTCATGGTAAGTGTACAGCTCAAAAACGATACGGATGCGGATAAATTTTACCGTGTTGAAGAGAGCCCTGTTCGCGTGCTTCAGTCGTGTCATCGTGACGTTTCGTCGGCTAGGTGAAAAAAAATAAGAGATTCTCACAGGTGTACCTAGTTTTTTAAAGTATGCTCCACATAATTTTATTACCTAGCTATTTTTCTTTTAATATGTTATAATTCTCGTGTCACAGTGTTTGTAACAAACATCCTCCGCAACGGCTTGACCGATTGTCATGAAATTTTGTGTGTATATTGAGTAGGTCTGAAAATAGGACTTAAATTTTATTTCATAAGGTTTGAATGAAAAAAATCACACCCGGGCGACGTCGGGCGCGGACTAGGCGTCTCGTTATAAAACTGCCGATAGTCATTACATTATACAAACAAAGTAAATACTGCTACAGCTTGCTCGTGCCTTAAAAACGTCACTGACTAACCTGCACTTGTCATTGAATGTTAAGTTTGAAATCCAATACACAATAGATGACGCCCGCAGTGCGTGGAATTAGTTTCTCACTACACTCCCTATTTCTTCCAGCGGGAACCCAAGAATTAATTCTTCTGAATTTTGCCTCTAGTTCAAGCGGTTTAAACTGTGCGTTTCCAGTCCTCCAGTCATGTAAGATTATTCCTTATATATGGATTACACTACAATAACCTATTAAGTATTTTCTGTTCTATTCAATTTCCTATTTAGTTTCTATGTGCTACTGTTCAATCGAGTAAATGATTTCAAAACAAACAGTGAACTAACTCTAGCTCAGCAACATTTCGTAGAACAATAACATTCTCCGACCGCCGCGCCTTCATAAACATTATAACGTCTCACAAAAGGAGACCTTAAACATTATTAATGACAGGCATACAATTACTTCCTAAGACGGTACACTATTCCGTCGCGGGCCTAACATTTGCTCTAATTTACTTAGCACGCTCTCGACTTACAAAGAAAGGCTTAGCAAAGATTAACAAACACTACGGTTGGGGAATAGGGTTTGACGTGTCGCTTTGTCGCGTCGCGTCGCGTCAGGTCGCGTCACGCCGCGCCGTCGCCCATTATTCGCGACGTCGCGTCGCTCCGGCGTAATCCCCGCCCGGCAGCTCAGCCGGTCTATTTACTCATTTACTCTCGTTATTGTTTTCAAGCAGGCGCTTTAGAACGTTTTAAAATAAAAACACATTCCTGTTCGTTTTTATTTTTAATTCTTGACACAATTCCGGTAGTTGCCAACCGGTAGTTGTAAAAAAACAATGTCATTTATAACTGAGTACATTTTCT
Organism: Acleris laterana; assembly: GCA_963966035.1. Taxonomy (NCBI): domain Eukaryota; kingdom Metazoa; phylum Arthropoda; class Insecta; order Lepidoptera; family Tortricidae; genus Acleris; species Acleris laterana. Next base: position 126,897 of record OZ014457.1, read on the forward strand.
TTTTTATTGCATAAAAAAAGTTTAGAAATAATAAATATGGATGAAACCAATAATTTAGGGTTAAATTCGACTGTAAGACATTATATTTAATAAACACAACAACAGTTTTGAGCTGTTAGTATAATCTCTGGAAAAACAAAATGAACTTTAAAAAAAAATACGACATAGGGGTAGAGGATTAATAAATCATACCTTATTAAATTTTACAACATAATAATAACAGTGCGCTCCTACGTTAACGGAACTCCCGGTGAACTTTACACACGCACGACAAGTATTCCATATATTTAAAGCTCCTCGGGCAAGCAGGCATTTAACCGGGTCCGCGCCGGCCCGCCCGTAATCCGGTTTGCGCCGGCCGGCGATAAATCAACCGGCCGCCGGCCGCCCCCGGGACGAAAATGAAATTTAAAACGCTGTGTTAATTAGTGGTTTTTTTGCGGAGCTTGTCGTATTGGGCTGGATTTATTTACCGCGAGTAGGTATTTTAAAATTAAAAGAGAAAATGTACTGCAGCCCGAGAAGATAGCTAATGAGTTTCGAAAACTAAAAAAAGTTGACATAAGCGTTCGACGCAACCATCTAGCAACTTAGGTTTCTAAAAATAGCTTACTTACACTTACGCCTTCATGTATGTACCTCTATGTAAACTCTTTATTGCGCCAAAAAAAAAACATTTACAAGTAAGTACGTATATAAACTTAAGATATAGTGTACAATGGCGAACTTATCACTTTCAGGGATCTCTTCCAGTTAACCTGACTATGAGTGTGTTATTCCCAGAGTGGGGCAGGTAGAGCTACAGAATTACCAACAACTCTAAAAATTTGTTGTTAATGTTGTTGTGTAATTCTGTAACCACATTTTGCACAAACAGGCTAAGTTGTTTACCAGTGACAGGCTGCAAGCCCATCGCCTAAAGTACTACAAGCCTAAAGAAATAAATAAATAGTTACATATCATAGCACAAGTTCATATCAATTGATCTAGCCGGCACCGGTGGATCGCCAAATTGGACAATCGAAAGGCATGTTTTTTTTTTTTTTTTTTTTATGGCATGGAGAAGACCAACGGGCACACATGCCACCTGATGGAAAGTAGAAACTGTGACCCATAGACATTCGCATTCATAAGACTGCAATGCAATCCTAAGACTGCAAATGCGTTGCCAACCCTGAGGACTAAGATGGAATGCCTTTATGCTAGTCATTTCACCGGCTGTCTTATCCCCAAACCGGAACACAACAATGCGAACATTGCTGTTTGGCGGTAGGTTAATGGATAAGATGGTGTAGCGATCCGGACGGACCCTGCACAAGGCAACGCGCAACGCCTACACCGGTTTTAAACAAACGTTACCTGGCTTCCGAAAACTCTCCATCAATTATTTATTCCACTCCCACCAATTACTGCTAATTGATAACATCGGATATCTGAAGAGTATTGCGATATTGTAGCGAGAAGATTAATTAAATTGAACCAATTTAACAATTCGGTGAAAATAATAGGGGGTGAAGCGTAAACATTTCAATACGTTAATAATACCACAGTAAAGTATTAAGGTTGCTCACCGACTTCATAAAAGGCGGTTCTGTATTTTAAGCCAGCTCAAAAATACGTACTCGTTGTTACTGCAACCAAAACTCTCGGAAGTTGTTAAATTTCGCTTGCGTAAATAAGGTACAGTACCCTTACCATGAGTTACAATTACCGTATTCGCTAGCGAGTCGAATGCTCTGTGCGAAATGCAAATACAGTATTTTTATAGAGTGCGAGGGACAGAGCATTCGATTCGCTAGCGAGTAAGGTAGTTGTTACTCATGGTAAGGGTACAGGAAATAACGACGCGCTCTAATAAACCCCTAATTAAACTGAGTCCCGCGCTGCCTACATGCCACCAGTGGAAGATTTATTCTAACCGGGTATGTGATCTCTTAAACAACTCGTTCTTAAACTCGACGGACCAAATAGTAACCGGCAAGTTGAAGTAGTCCCATCAGAGATTAAACACCACATTTAAGGGCGTGCCTTTTCAGCTTACCCGCTTTACCCGTTGAGTGAACGGGTTCGTATGACTTCGCTCACTCGATCATCCATTTGACAGAGAGCCGTTTAAAAAATATAACATCTGTGCGAGCTACGTTATACTATCTCCTTGTATGCAATGCGTAAAATTCAATCAAACACCTTTTAAAGCTATTTTTTATATCCCAATCCCAAGTTGTAAACTCTTGATAGATGTGGTTATTTCAAATTTGACACATTATACGTACATACCTTCACGCCTGTAACCCCAGAGTGGGGTAGGCAGAGCTACCGAATTACCTACAATTTTAAAAACTTGTTGATATTCTTTAACCACATTTTGCACAAACAGATTAAGAAGTTTACCCGCATATTAGTGACAGGTTTCAATTCAAGCTCATCGCCTAGCAGTACTACAAGCCTATATTCCCTTAGTCACCACATACACATTTTGTCTCAGGAAAATGACAAAAATAACAGGAAAGGTTGTGCGACTACGAAGATTGTTATAAAATAAACTCTTGGTGGTATTTGTTGCTTGAAGTAATAAATCTACATAACCAATAGGTATTATTGAAGGATCACTACGTCTTTAATTTGAATAATTACATCTAAAAAACACTAGTAATTATGGAAAAATATTTTTAAATTAGACTCAAGACTATTAACCATGTGATGTGTGGTGTGATGAGTGATGTGTGTTTCTCTACTTTCGGTAAAAAAACAAATTTATAAAACAAATTTGTACCTTAACAGCTAGAGATCCAAACGCTCTCAAATCAGCTGCTCTTAGCTTGAATATAATACGCATTGGATAAGACCGTACCGAAGCTGAAAAACGCAGAAGTTTCGTAAATTGAACAACGTTAAAATAGCAAAAAATAATTACATGGCGTGACTACACCGGTCGGCGTAAACACATAACTCAGTAGACGAGTCACGGCGAAAACGTTTAAACGTTTAAGATACGGTTTGGTCGATCCCTTAAGTCGAGAGTGGATTTAAACTCGCACCATTCAGGTAAGTACGCTTGACTTCTGGCGGTCATCATTTTTTTTCTTACTACACAGCTAGGTGCTCTAACTTTATTTATTCGAGAGTTTATGGTACTTATGTACAAAATGTGTACCAGAAAACGTAGGTAGCTCCGTCGGTAAATTTTAAAGGAAGAGCTTTAAAAAACATGCTCGCTGCAAAATGAAGTCACGAGTAAACGCTACTTCATGAACATTATCGAACGACGGAGGATATAACTACGTAACTACATACACACATACATTAAATCACGCCTGTTTCCCAGAGGGGTAGGCAGAGACCACTTCTTTCCACTTGTTACGATCTTGACAAATTTCTTTCGCTTCTTCCACATTCATACATCGAGTCATGCACGCACGTCGGTTTCGGGTACTTAAGATTCGGCCCTTTTCCAGTATTTCTCCGATTTGACTCGAAAAATTACGCCCAGGGCAGCCGCTTCCGACCCGTCCACTCACTTTCGATCTGTTTATATTCTCTTTCGTCAATCTACGTAACTAACTCTAACTAACTCTACAGGGTCTCTATTCTGTTGGGTAAAACCATATTGCTTTGACATGTTAACGTATCACTACGATAGTTTTATTTACTTGACTGTAATACACACAAGTTAAAATAAAATAGTTTTTTTTTATTTTACCTAGTAGAATTGAGGCCCAGCTATATATTTTTTTTTGCCATCCGCAGGTTGATATTCCAATCATGTTAATTCCTGTCTGCCGGCGCCGGTTCCCTCGCCCTTCGGCCGGGACACTAATCGAATCGCTTCAAAGGTCCCTTTGACCTGCACCAGGAGTGGGGGGCGACTGAATAGATTAGGGGGTCTCGTTGAAGGTTAATGGCGATTTGAACGTCGTGTTGCGCGTTAGGGCCAGCTATTAATTGATCTAGCCGTTGGGACGCGGTTTTATGAGCTCGTTCCAGGCGATCACTGCCGCGGATTACGGAGATGAGATGATAACGCAAAGTTTGTAAAGAGATAATCGCTTATCGAGTAGTAAGAGTCGAGTTGAAGTGGATCATCGCTTTGGGATTATCTTTTATCGGCGCCGTGAATCCGCGCCCTGTTTATTTCAAAGGAATAAGGTGGTGTTGTGCTGTATTTTGAAACTCAATGTTAAAACTGTAAAATGTTTAGATAACTTAAGGAAAATATAAAATTTGTTTACAAAGTGCTATTGTTTTTGATTATTAATTGTTATAAAACAAATGGGCTCAAAAACAGACGTTACACAAAAGTAAAACAGATAACTCTGATAGGTTGCATGACATATTTGTGCTAGCGACTGAACATTAAAAAAATATAATTTCCTGGTAAGAATTCATCACACATACACAAGCTCACGCCTTTGTTCCCAGGGGAGGCAGAGCTGCAGAATTACCAACCACTCCAAAACCTGTTGACAAACTTTGTAACCACATTTTGCACAATCAGGCTAAGATGTTTACCAGTGTATTAGTGACAGATTGCAACCCGACCGCCTAACAGAACTACATAGCCTTTATTCCCTTATGGCCGGTTGCTATATTCAAACCGCGGACAGATAGGTTTACTAAGGTAGGTTTACTACAAAAATGCATGGTCTAAACCCGAAGCATAGTCATTAATAATTTGATCAATTGCAAAAGCTTTATCTTGTCTAGGGGACACCGTTGATGTAGGAAAACATATCGAAACTTTTATGTGGTCATCTTGCACCGTGTTATAAGTTATAAACATTATGAGTAGGTGGGTTTTAGTTTTTTTTCTTGTTTTTTATTTCTCCTTTTTCTTCCTTTATCTCTCACGTAAGATTTTTTGGCATGTTTTCCTGCTGATCTACTTATGTTATTGGATATTATATTGAATTTAATATTTATTGCTTTATATAATGCTAGATTAAGTAGTACCATTGTAATATAAAAAATAAAAAATATATATATGTTTAAAAAATGACTGACTGCTGAGTTTCTTGCGGCGTTTCTTCTCAGCAGTGTCTCTTGCGAAGCGCTGGTAGATTCTTGACGTGTAAAAGTGCCAGAACGGCCTACTTACTGAATAAATGTCTTTTATCTTTTATCTTTATCTTTTAAGGATTAAAATTTGACACATTTTGTATGGGCAAAAGTAAAATTTTAACCCGAGGTAAGCCTTATCTATCCACGGTTTGAATATAGGAACCCGACATTAGTCGTCTCTTATTAATATGACTATGACTTTATGTACTTAGTACTAGCTTCTGCCCGCGACTACGTCCGCGTAGATTTCCACTATTGTTATTCCCTCGGAAACTTTTAAATTTTCCGGAATAAAAAGTAGCCTATGTGTTAATCCAGTATATAAGCTATCTCCATTCCAAATTTCATCTAAATCCGCCCAGCCGTTGCAGCGTGAAGAAGTAACAAACACACACACACACGAACTTTCGCATTTATAAGATTACTAAGATTTTAATACTAGTTTGTCATTTCATCTTATTTCATTTGATCGAACACTATTTTCTGCTGAACTGCAACCATAATGATTTCAGGATTTGAAACATTAATTATGTGGGTTAGTAAAGGTTCAGGATCATACGGCGAGAAATGTTCAATGAAATGAAAATTCTGTGTAAGGTTCGTTGGAACATGTTGCGATGAAATGATAGCCCAACTAACAATTTAACGTCGTTCAAAAGTTTAGCAAACGTTATCTTAATACCTTTGATCGTAATACGAGTAGCTAAGTCATACTAATGTTTTAATAACGTTTACTAAACGCGAAAATGGCCCCAGTTATACGACCTACTTTGTCGTATAATTGTCATACAGAAGTCACAAGCCGTCTTCGTTAACGTCATTCAAAAGTCACGTTGTATTGTGGTCGTACAGGTGTATTTGAATGACTAAAACGTTTTATTTGAGTCAAGGAACACAACACCTGTAAGACTTCTTATTCATTTTTCTTGTCAGTGGCACTTTGTGATTGTGTTTGGAGATTTGAGTGCAAAATAAATAGTTACAAGGAAATTAACTTTCATATTTTACTAACTTTATCTGTCTCTTATGCCGTTTAGTTCGACTGGGAATTGAAGTTTTATGATAATATACCTATGTAAATACTATTCAGATTTTCATGCCCCCTCGTAATTTTGTGTTTAAATCATTATATTTTTATCAATAAAATTATGTTTTTATCTAAAAATGTAGGAAATTGTTGCTTTTGTCGTACACTTATCTCTTTACGACGTTGTAAAAACATAAAGTCATATTAAGGTTATTTTAAAACCATGCAATACGCCATGACAGCTAGCTATTAGGGTCGGTAGGGTTTTTTGATAACAGGAAATCCCTATTAACTTTCCTTTTGAAAGTTCCACTACGTTTTAGTTTTCTCCATGTATTTTTTGCTTCCATTTTTCGTAGTTTCTATAAAGCGTTCCGTAAAATAATAGCGGCCTAGACGTTTTAAAGTCAAAACCTGACTAAAATGCGACTACAGGTTAGATTAAAGTCAGGAAATGACACTTAACGGCCATCATGCAAATAAACGTTATATTTAAGTTTTAAATTAACAACTAAGTCATTTAAGAGTCGCTTATTAACCGCAGAAAAACAAGATAGTGGTTGTTTTATAAACGTCACTGTAAAAACGTCTATACAACGCTACATTATATAAATGTCATATAAAGGTTTTTCAAACACCTCATTTGGTCAGTTCAAATCGTTTAATGGACTATAACGTTAGTATGACAATTGCGTTGTCGTACAAACGTTTAAGCTAAGACTGTAATAAAACGTCGTATAGTTTAGTCTTACCGACGTTGCTAAGACCAGTGTATTATGACATATTCGTCGCACGACTAATAGGTTAAATTAAAGACGTCTATAGGACCTAGTAGTCATCTCATTACCATTATAAGACTGCTATCCAACTTTATGTCGTACAAGTCAAGACTTATGCGACGTTTTTGTTTGTTGGGAGGTTCCCTGGTCCAATTAAGGTTTCAAGGTTGTTTTAAACAAAATGTATTTTTTCTTGTTAATACTGTCTCTTAGCGTCGTTTCAGGTGTGTATCTGAGGCGTGAGCTAATATTGTATTCATGTTGGTGTCGAGCGGCGAGACGATCGGCCCCGACCGCCCGACATGTTGAACACGGAGCGTGTCACGCCACAGCGCATGCAAAAGAAACACTAACCCTCCTTATTCATAAACTTAATAACAAACCTATTTTAGTTAAATGCCATAATAAGAGATAAAGAAAGAGCATATTTCAAGTTTTCTTTTGTTATTGCGCGTTTATTCACAAGAGATTCGATCAAGAGGGATGTGTGAAAAATCAACAGTAGGTAATAAGGAACATTCATGTTTTTTTTTCACAGTTTCAATAAAAGCTGATTCATAACAAGCAGTTGGGACAAAATCAGTTTTTGAATAACCAACATTTGATTCGTTCCTATCTCTTTGAAGCTCTTACAATCTATTTGTCCAAGTGCTGGAATGATCCCCTTCCATCCAAGGGGCGCCTAGCAAGTACACCTTTAAGCATAAGCTTAAAGGCTATTAGTTGACGCTTCGAAAAACATAATTTCCTAACCAGCACTTTGTAAGTTATAGTTTAGTTTTCTGTATCTTTTCTAGGTAGTGCAAACGTTTTGATACGTAACGAATTTATACCCACGTGCGTATGTAGTTCGAACGTGCACCGTAGCGCAATTCCAGTTTCAGTGGCTCTGAAACATATATAGGGTAAAGTCACCAGTCGGCCAGAGTCCTGTAGTCGGCCTCTGCCTGTACTTTGTATGAGTGGGAAGAGTACAATAGATAATTATATTTCTCACTGTTTGCACTCATATAAGGTGGACTACTACTGGTCTCTAGCTGACCACGTGACTTTACTCTATGTTTAAGATATCAAGATACTGCGAATGAATAACCAATCTGCTATGTAGACGAAAAACTTCAATATAAATTAACTATGGCTAATAACAGTGACAAATGAAAGTCATCCTAAACAATTTGCAATTATATTTGAAACCCATTACTTTTATTCGAAAATTGCTTGGATAAATTATAGCGCAGAAGGCAACTAGGGTTATCATTATGGTCTATAAGTCGTGGCTAAGTTCAACCCGAAGTCGTAAGTTCGTGGTTGAACGATGCCGCGTGACCTCTAGAGGCTTTTCAACGTCAATGACAAACGAAACACGTTTGGTGAGAAAATTATTATTGCCGATGTCAATATATGTGTGTGTGAATGTGTAAAATATATTTTCATATTCGTTTACAGCGACGCTAACTGCCTAACGCACTCACAATCTCAATTGGCTTCAAAACGGAACAATTGTTTTCATTTTGTAAGCAGACAAGCCTTCGATTTTCAAAATGAAAACAATGCGTTAAGCAATAGCCCTCTGTTTACTTTAAGATACTCGCATTACGCGATTACCCACCAGGTAGTAACTGGGTCCGGTCATTTTATCTAGAGTACGTATCATTTGGCAAAAATGTATTTGTCCCTAAACCATTACATGTTACAAGGTTACACGGGCTTATTAAAAATGTTAGGTTAGGTTAGAGAATTGAACACATTCTGTAATATCTACTTATACTAATTTTATAAAAAGGTAATGTTTGTGACGTTGTAAGTGTCATAGATATTAACGACATAAGTGGGCACGGGAAGAGATAGTAAAGTAAAAAATAATGCTGCGGGAAATGCCTCTTTACGAAATCAAAGTTTGTAAAATGGTATGTTTTCCAAATGTTGATTTAGTAAAACATTAGTGAACCGATTGCTTACTAAGCCAGTTATACTGTAGTCCCATACAAGCAGCGTAGCAGTGCCTACTAAGCTTGTTTACTTAACTATGTTTTTGTCTCTTCTTTTAAGCATTAATGTTTTACGTTCTCTACTCGTAGTACCCATTAGATTGCTATCTCGAAATTGTAGTCTTGAATGCAAATGTCTATGCGTCTCAGAGCCCGGTCACCGTCAAGTTGTCTGTACGGTCACGAGCGTTAGTTTGGGACCCATTTCAAGAAAAATATGCTTGAAGTCGTCAATGTCATTAGAGATGTCAAGTCATTTCTACGTTTTAGTAAACTGAATCTAATTGTTGTAGAATGTCAGATTGACTTTAGACCTAAGGTGGGTCCCAAATATAATCTCGCGTCTGTACCTATGCTCGTTGGCCTTCTCCTTGCTAGAAAATTTGTATTTGTGCAAGCCCAAAGCTTAGTTTGTGACAAAGCAAATTTGTCTAAAATGTAGTTCAAATTTGTACTTTACACTAGTTTTATTTTAACATAAATTACTCACTTTCTTTAACCCTTTAACCACAAGTATTGATCACTACCACCCATTCGAAGGTACTTTGCGATCATTAGCAGGGTTTCTAAACCACCTACTCTTTCGTATATTTTTTATCTACTCGCCCACATTACACCTCAGGGACCCCCCCCCTCCCCCCCCTCCCATACGGCTGGTAACGTCGCAGGTGTCGCGTTTACTTTCGAACTCGCATCGAACTTACCACTTAACTATTCGCACTTAGCCGCCGGCTGGCGTACCCCAACTTCGGAAGACCGAGGCTTGTTGATCAGACACCCTGTGTAACGATTTACGTACTCATCGATATTGTATTGGGTAAATACTGGTACACTACATAATTCTGAAAAGTCACTATTCCAAATTTATCAAAATTTCGAATTTTCCTCTTTGGAAATGCAATGTTTTGATATTGTAAACCTACGTATAGCATGATTATGCATTTACTCGTAATCTAAAATAGCTCCAGCATAACATAGATATCGGAAAATAATAATGGTGGTTTTACAATTGTGGCTTGTATTATTATTCTTACATATCTTACATTTAACATGCTACTTAAATGAGAAAGATGCAATGAAAATATTTGATTAATAACACCCAATTGAAGTGTCGTAATACTCAACGACGACAAAAGTGATTTGTACACCTTGTTGCTAGCTGTAACTCTTAGGCCAATTGTAACCGGCTATTGTTATCACCGTACAAAATACTATTATTATGACATTGACGGTACACGGGATGATGGTATTCATGAGTTTCATGTCAGAAGCAATACGAACGATAGTTACGTCATAGTGTCCTAATAGAAAATCCTGACACCTGGGGTCCGTTCCACGAAAGCTTGTAACTTGTATTATAAGTGGAACCTTTTCAATGGCTATTTGAGAAGAGATTTCCGCTCTGTTAAACCAGCTACAAGCTTTTGTGAAATGGGTCCCTGTTACCGTAGTACAATTTATAGTCAATTTTTGAGATATGGGGTTTTAATTTTGTACTTTTTATCGGTTAGGGCCTGTGAGCAGTTTACAATTATACGTTGTCACGGAAATTCACTCGCTTTTTATTTAACAACCACTGTTGTTTATCAACTATAACGTGGATAAAATCAAGGTCTATTCAAAATGTAATCTGCCCGAATCCTTAACGGTGTACGACTATGGTGATTGCTTGACGGAAAAGTTCCAGGGATTTCTTGATTGTTGTAGAATTAGATGCAGGCTCGGAGAAACACACAGAGGTAGAGGTATTTTGTTTTGATTGAGTGCAGTGCAGTGTATTAATATTAATAATATACATCACATGTATACATCAAGTAAGGACAGCTTAACGAAAAATAAAGTAACGTTATTAGATTGTATCTCGAGGTATAATGATTATTTAAATATTATTTTTTTCATTTTATAAATCTAAATGTACACGATACGCCTGTTTTTATTTAAATTAAAGTATTTGATTGATTATTAAACTTCAGATTAAACTTTATATTTCGACTTTTGTTTCCCGTTAATTATTGTTTATTTAGTCATTTAATTCCTTAGAAAGAATGCGGACACACAGCAAACGGATAATAAAAGTGAAGTCAAATAGAAGGTGGCTTTTGGTTAAAAATATTGTGGGTCGCCTATTTCAGTTGGGTTGACCTATTATCATTTGAAGATCCAATCGCTCTTAAGACTGCGCCGAGCACGCGTCGAGCGTCCAGGGGCGCCCTCATACTCAATTATTGTGTTTTCTAATTAACTAAAGAATTTCCTTGCAATCAGACGATACATTTTTGTAGCGCAAGTAAGTCCTTTGAGTGGTTAGCTTAACGGGAAAAGGTGGCCACGTTATTCCGTTAAGTTTGTAACACTTGATTTTCGCCCGCGGCATGAGATTGGGGTCGTGTGGTCACTTGGCTCGAGGGCCAATCGCTAAAGGAATTGGGCGCCGTAGAGTGAGAGAGAGAGCGACTGGCCACAAACAGGATCGATGGTGATGGCTTTATAAATTATACAAATTGTCACATTTAAGTGTATTTAATTTATAACTTCGTAAAAGGAAGGTACAGACTCAGATTATTCGCACCATACTATGTTCTGAATGAACAACACAGAGTAATAAGATTAGAGAGCGTCCTCCCTTTTTGTTCTTAATTCTAATTAACCACGCCTTTCGGCACACATAAGAAATAGTTGCAAATATTTATTATACCAAAGGTAAGTAAGGAAAGGTCCGGGTTACCTACGAGATTAGCATCAGTAAACCCGTAACGTAATTTTCCATTACTAGTAATTGCAAATATTTATTATACTAAAAAGTAAGTAAGGAAAGGTCCGGGTTACCTACGAGATTAGCATCAGTAAACCCGTAACGTATTTTTCCATTACTAAGATTGGTAACAACTACAAAAGAGTAAGTAAGGAAAGATCCGGGTTACCTACGAGATTAGCATCAGTAAACCCGTACAGTTCTTTTCCATTACTAGGATTGTTAACCTTACAAAAGAGTAAGTAAGGAAAGGTCCGGGTTACTTACGAGATTAGCATCAGTAAACCCGTAACGTATTTTTCCATTACTAGGATTGGAAAACATTACAAAAGAGGCGCTTGCTACCTACGCGGTCTAAGGATGGACGACGTAGTGTAATAAGTTAGAGTAAACGCGGAATAAAATAAAGAAAATAAAAGAAAATAAGGTCAACGTCACGCGACATCAGTGAACGCAGGCGTCAGGATCCCACGCGAAATGTACTCGTCATCGCACGGTTACTTCCTCGTGCACAACCACGTCGAAGCAATCTCGGCACACCGCATGCCCGAAGATAACCTCCACCTTGAGGTTACAGGTTGGCCCGAACATCTCCGGAGTAGACTTGAAATTTCCGGGGTAGCCTTGGAACTTCCGGGGTTGCCTTGAAATTTCCGGGGTAGCCTTGAAACCCTAAAACGTACAATATAACGTCTCAGTAAAGGAACAAACAAGGACATATCCTCAGACAACACACTCACACATCACTTTTAACGAATAAAGTTTACCTTTCGGGCAGTAAATTAGAGGCAATTGGCTTTTATACTCAGAGACCGCGGAGTTGGTGTTATCAATAACACCGTAAGGAACATCTGAAATAGATCGATACACTTTTAGAAATAGAACATGGCGATTACGTAACACAATTGCGACGCGCCCCTTCCAAATGAAATACTCACCCTTCAGACGCGCGACAGCGCACGTTAAGACTCGATTATGATCACAACAGTTATTCTTGGTGAAAATAAGACATCTTGACTGTAAGACACAGCGTCAAGAACAAGGAAACCACCTAAGCCTGTTCTAAATTAAATCTCCATCCTTGATCGGCAAACACCAAGTGACGCTCTCTGGCGTTACCGGTGTTGCCACCTACCATACTCACATTGGCGTTAAAACTTCAATACCTCTGATTCCTCTCAATAAAGAAAGACTTTTTGCTTAGCTGAAATTAAGTGAAAAAAATATCTAGAACGAGTAAATAAGAATTCAAAAATAAAAAGATACTACACCCAAAACAAGTCTCAAAGCCGATGTGCGAACGCCTTAACCTCCTGTCAAAAGTCAAAGTGACATTTCATACTATGACAACAACGGCTAACAAACGATAACAATGTCTGGGTTTTCAATTGAAAATAAAAAGGAATAGATAGTGTAAACCGGTTAAATACGACTTCCAAATAAGGCACAGGAACCTAGCTCTAGGATACTAAAGCTCCGTGTTGAACTATGTGAGACAAAACGAGTATCCAAGTGTAAAAACGGCAGTGTTTATGTCGACCGTTTGTGATCAACGTTGATATACTAAAACACCGGTTACCAGGTGTATGTGGCTTGAAGCTCGTTCGCTCGTCAAACAGCAGACGCTAAACTCAGCCAGGAATCAGCGCGGGAGGCTTTCAGACAAAAGAAAGGATGACTGTAAGTATGTCAAAAAAAAAAAAAAAATGACAACCTGATTTTGGGGTGTTACAAGTTGATAACTCGAATGTGAACTGTTATTAAACTATGTGATATACCTTATAAGTTGTGTTTTCATTTGTAGTACAAAAACCTACCGATCAATTTCAAGGAAATACTTTAGTTTATCAGAAAACACAATAATATTTATGACGGGCGCCACTGTACATCCGGCGTACGGCTCGGCGCAGTCTTAAGTAGCTGTGAGTACTGTCACACTATATACGGTTGTTCGTATTGAAACAAAGGTATATCGCGGCTTTGAGTGCATGCCTCACCCATACACGGCACAAGCCACCACGAGCAAACTCAACGCGATACACTGATTGTTACTTTACCATGAGTCACATCTACTGTACTCGCAAGTCGCATGCTCTATCCCTCGCAGACCTCGCAGTTTTACTATAGAGTGCGAGAGACATGGCATTCGAGTTGTTAGCGAGTACGGTAATCGTAACTCATGGTCAGGATACTGGGTAGTGATTCTGTAAACAACGCCGGTCGTGCGGACTGTCGAGTGATATCCAAGCGGCGAGTTTAAGTAGTCCCGTCAGTGCGAACAAAACACATTGTAGCGCGTGCATTTTCAATTTAGCAGCACGATGGGCCGAACTTATAAGGCTGCTTAATTGAAAATGTACGCGCTACAATGTGTTTTGTTCGCACTGACGGGACTACTTAATCTCGCCGCTTGGATATCACTCGACAGTCCGCACGAACGGCGTTGTTTACAGAATCACTACCCTGGTTTAGTCGGGGACGCACCATGGCGTCGCCGTGTTTGGTGTTAAGTTTCAAGCGACGCGCATCAACACTCCCGTGCCATACCTAATAGAAACTTCTCAAGAGCTGGAAACGACTAACTTTTTTATTTACACTTGTTACTCTACGGTATGTATTGCGTCCTAAAGGCTTGGAAATTCCATCCATGGAAGCGGCCGTCTCGTGGGCGGGTTCGAGTCTGCACATAAAGCTAATTAGAGCACGCGGGTAACGACGCTCGTAAAGCGGCTCCTGCCGATTGAAACTGATAAATAATGCCGTGTTATTCGGGCCCGGGGAGAAAATGAAGGTTTGTGGTCTCCAAAGTTTATCCGGTTAAAATGAATTTGTGAAAAGTTCGTTAGGGGTGCTGCCACTTTCGTAATTTTTAACCGACTTTAGTTGAAGGAGAAAGCTCAATTCGAATGTAAGTTTGTCATTTGAAATCTCCGTCAATAAAGTACCCATTTCGAAAAAAATTGAACTGTAAAAATTTACAATGGAAAATATGCGACTAGAAAAATTAAGAACGGGGAAAATGCAATTGGGTAAAATCACAAATGGGGACAATTGCGACTGGAAAAATTTATAATTTACTTTGTAGTTAAACTTTATCTGTTACAAATACTGAAAGACCAAACTTAAGTTCTTCATAAATCTTACAATAAGCTGCGATTACTTAAGCGCCAAATAATACTAGTCGACATCTAGTTCAGCCGTTTGTCAGCAGACCCATTCACACATCCGGCACAATACTGTATCGCGGTCCCGAGACATCTGGGTCCGGCGCCCATAAAGCGCCGGAGGCTGTATAACGGCGCCCAGGACGGCTGCGGCCAACGGCTGATTGTCACGACGGGAAATGGAAAGAAACGGAGACGAGTCACTTCACTAGATTAAAATAACGCCCGACCTGATAACTAGTGATATTTGATCTGTAAGGTGTCCAGTTCTGTGCAAGCGCAGCGCCGAATGAAAAAGCGAAGTTGAATGCTTTAATTATTATTAAATGTATACAGATATAGTAAACAAAGCATGTGAACGTTGTTCTTTCTTAGTCAACATTAATATTCGTTGATAAACGAATTGAGAAAGCGAGACGCATAGGATCTTTTCCAAAAATAAATACGATGCCGTTTGGTTTTGCACTACAGTAAGATTTTACGACATCTTAAAACAAATACTCTTAGTATATACGTACCTATATATGTACAAATTTGAACGTGAGACAGTCTTTCTCTGATGATTTTATAGTTCCATTCGAAAGTCGTCTTCAAAAGTTATTATAGTGGCCTTGAAAAATGTATGTTAAATCCTGGATCCCTGTTCTGAATCCTTGTACTTTTTTATCCGGCCAATATTCGTGTTTGTAAGTAGTATGTTCCTAAACAGAGAGTTATTTGCGCAATGAACAGCCTGCTCGCGGCCGGGCCCGAGCCCCGCCTTATGCCACATAAACATGGACCGCGGACGCCGCGCGCTGACTCAGCCGCCTCGACATCCTCGATACACAACTTGTTTAAAACTATCTGACCATAAAGTTTTATTGGAATCTAGCTTTACCCCAGTAGTCGCATAGTGTCACTTTTTTTAGCCTTCTTCTAGTGTCCCACTGCAAGGCAAAGGCTTTCCTTCTTTTTTTGATATTCTTCCCTACTGATTCCATACTCAATCATTTATTGCATTCCACAATATTAGTTTACAGGATATTAGGTTAACTTAAAGTTTAGTTGTTATTAATAAAACTTAATTGTGGACCCTGTTACCTCACGCTTTGATATGGACGTTTTCTTAAAAGATTTGCCTTCCGTTTCCTACGATCTTTTCAAAAGTTCAAACTTTTTCTACATCAAACTAGCTTTGCCTACAACTGTGTCCACGTAAAAATCGTTTATCGCTTAAGGATAGGGAATGAATAAGCGATAAAGAGTACCCTGGCCCGGCTCTGGGCTATAAGCTATCCCCGTATCCAAATTCACACGGACGACTTGAGGCGTTGAACCGTGAAGACGGCACAAGCCAACAAGCAAATTACTTTGGATTTATAATATTTAGCAGTATAGATATATCTCTACAGTACTGCCATACTTTAATTTAATTACAACCCATTCAATTTGGTATTTATTATGTAAAAAATATTGGTGTCAAAATTGTAACTTTTCATTCTGTGTTATCTAAAATCAAAACAAATTTGCGATACATATTTTTTACCGTAAGCTGATGGTAACGGCTTCTCACTAAACTCCCGCGAGTGTAAAAAGTTCGTGTCGCAGTTTAAACTTTGACGGTTCCAAATAAACTTCCATTTGCGATTATGGCTTCGGAAAGATGGAAGTTTTCGCGGGGAGTCGTCGAGGGAATCCTAGTCTGAGATTAAATGAACGTGAGTCAGTAATTTTGAAAATAAATTCGCCAATACACGCGATCAGGGTTTTTGTTCCACACAGTTACTGTTGTATTTGAGCTTAGTTGGAAGTGAAGGTCTGTGGAGCTAGTAGACTCGGGTTGGATTCCCGGAAATGACTACTACTCTAAGCGCGAAAGTTTGGATAGATGGATGGATGTTTGTTATTCAAATACACCAGAACGCCAGAACCGAACTGGATGGAATTTGGCACAGAGATCTATAGGCTGGAATAGCACAACGGTTACTTTTAATTCTATTAATCTTTTTATCGTTCGGTTGGCTATAGCTATCACACTATTTCATAGACCAATTGTCGTTGTAAAAAAACGAAAATTGACGAAAATTATTAAAACACTGGTAGTAGAAAAACAAACAGTACTTATTTATGTACAATCATTTAGTTAATAATGTGTCTAATGGTAGATTATCCCTTGGTATAAGAATAGCAAACGACATCAAAGTTATGATTTATTATTGTCTCATCAGTCAATCGGCGTCCACGGCTGGGATATATTTATGTAAACACTATAACATACAAAACAGAAATTGAAATACAATATTTGCAGAATAGGAATCCGCAAAGGTGAACTTCTCCCGTGATCGAGGAAAATAAGAAAAATAGAATGTGGCAACCAGTAGACATAACTACAAAAACAAAGTCATAACCGGTTCCGTTCGGATCGGTGCAATAACCAGGCAATACGTCTGATTTATCTAAATTACCTCTTAGTTCTAGCAATTGTTTGAGCAATGCCGGCGACCCCGGTTCAACTGCGGATCTCATCAATTCTGATTCGATCTCGTGGAAAACTTCACGCATAGTCGTTTCTTTACATTGCTCTTGGAATGACTTTACCTTTTTCTTATAGGGACCTCCTCTCATATCATTACAGGCGACACCTAATTTAACGCATCGCGTCAAAAATAAAATGTAAGGTTATACGTATGTTAGTATAATAGTAGTCTCTTTGTTGTTCAATTTCTTAGATACTAAGTCATAAGTCATAAGTAATTTATTAGTAAAGCCAATTTACACGTTAATGAGATATATAAGTAGGTACATGAAACAATTCCAAAATGTGCTATCATACAAATTTTTTATAAATCAAC
This sequence comes from Acleris laterana, assembly GCA_963966035.1. Taxonomy (NCBI): domain Eukaryota; kingdom Metazoa; phylum Arthropoda; class Insecta; order Lepidoptera; family Tortricidae; genus Acleris; species Acleris laterana. Next base: position 144,499 of record OZ014457.1, read on the forward strand.
ATAGCAAAATGTCACATAGAAAAATCCTTACCGAGCCTACCGAGATCACTTAAGTGCGATAAACTCATCAAAATCTATAGCTAATGTCAAATAAAACATGCTTTCAAAACTATACGATCAAAATGTAGTATCTTCCCATAATAGTTAGGTGGTCATAATCCAATTATTCGTATTCATGCCATTACCACAAGCCAACTGGGTTGACAATTAAATTTGACGCTCAAAATAAAAAGTCATTATAAGATATAAGGTCAATGTGCACATACTGCCTTTTTAACTTTGGAAGGCACATCACATGCCAGTCTGTAAAGTTTTCTTGTCAAACGAGCCGAAACAAGAAGACATCCGAAGAATGTTCTCGTAAAGTTAAACTATCGTTTCGCGAGTGACCCTTCCGGGGCCGCCTCACTCCCTCCGACCCAATCAGCCGACCCCCGCTCCACCTGCTACAGCCGCGCTCACACTAGGCCGAGAACTTACTATGTTTTTAGTAATTGCAACAAAGGACATACAAACACATAAATACATTATACATACACTGACGCTTTCATTCCCAGAGTGGGGGAGGCATAGCTACAGAATCACCAACAACTCTAAAATCTTGTTGTGAATTCTGTAACCACATTTTGCACAATCATGGCAAGATATTTACCATATGTATATAGTGACAGGTGGCAAGCCCATCGCCTAACAATACTACAAGCCTTTATGGGTGCTCGGCCACCTGGAGGGCGGGCGACAGGTTGCAGCCATTTTCTGCGACCTGTCGCGCGCCTTTGAGATGATCGACCACTCGCTGCTTCTCAAAAAACTATCGCGCTACGGACTCAAGGGTAATATTTACAATTTGGTAGCCTCGTTTTTGAGTAACCGCAAGCAGACAACATACGTTAGAGACTCCAGGTCGCGCCCTGAGCCCGTCGGCGACTGTGCCGTGCCCCAGGGATCTACAATGGGAAACCATCTTTTTATGATTTTAGTCAATGATATCGCGACGGCCTGTTCCAATGTGGAGCATGTCATGTTCGCGGATGACACGTGCATCATCGTTAATGCCGAAAATGTCAATAACTTAAAACAGAATGTCAACAAAGCGATGCTCGAAATAACTGAATGGTTCACAGCAAACGGTATGCTATTGAATATTGAAAAAACCTATATCATGCATTTTCAACTACGAAATTCCAGCACTGATGAATTAAATATAAAAATCGGTAATAACCTAGTCTCTGAAGTAAAGCAGGTAAAATATTTAGGCTTTATAATTGACGCAGGGCTCACGTGGAGCCCGCACATCGACGCGGCGTGCGACCGACTTGCCTCTGCCAGCTACGCGCTGTCCAGGCTCGCACCTAGCTTAACAACCGATAATATTAAAAGAGCGTACTACGGTTACTTTCATTCCATACTCATTCAGGGTGTGGACCTCTGGGGAACAGCAGCTGACCGCGATAGGCTGTTCAAGCTTCAAAAGCGTGCGTTACGCCTAATTGACAGAAAACCCCCGGACCATCCGGCTCAGGAACTGTTCAAGAAACATAGGATACTTACATTGCCTAGCGTGTACATACTAACCGCCCGTTAGGGCGAACCCACACGAGTACAAGGCGCATGTGCAGACCTTCAACAGATGCACTCGCAGGCAAAGGTATCTGGTAATCCCGATTAATAGACTCGCTAGGGTTCGTAAGTCGCTCGGTGTCATGGGTCCTAGGCTATACAACTCTCTCCCGGCCGAGCTGGTGAACTCGCCCAGTGACGCAATATTTGCACGCAAACTGAAAAATCTGCTCCTAGATCTAGCGTGCTACACAATAGACGAATTCGTAACAAGATGTTAAAAGATATTAACTCTGTGTGAAATAGCTACATAAATTGTTTCTTATTGAATAATGATTTATTAATTATTAATAAAAAATGTAATAAAAAATGTAATGATGTTGTCCCCTTGCCTAAGAAACCGAATCCTTCTTCTTTTTCTGATTATCGCCCTATTTCCATTCTTCCTTTCCTGTCCAAAGTTCTGGAACGTCTTGTGCATCAGCAGTTATCCTCTTACTTGACCAGGAATGACCTCCTCAATCATTTTCAATCTGGTTTCCGCCCCGGTCATAGCACGGCTACCGCTCTCGTCAAAATTACAGATGACATTCGTCTGGGGTTTGACAACAGAAAGTTAACCGTATTAACATTGCTGGATTTCAGCAATGCATTTAATACTGTTGATTTTGACGTCTTGCTTGGAATTTTGCGCTCCCTTAACATATCTCCTGCGGTAATTGAATGGTTTCGTAGTTATTTAGTAGGTCGTCGGCAACGATTAAAGGTGGAAGCTTCCCGATCTTCTTGGTGCAGTACGCTGGCTGGCGTTCCGCAGGGTGGCGTGCTGTCTCCTCTTCTTTTTTCTGTCTTCATCAACTCTATCACACATAGCCTTCTCTCTTCCTATCACCTTTATGCCGACGATCTGCAAATTTACTCCCAAGGCGTGCTCGGTGAACTCAACTCACTTATCGATACCACAAATAACGATTTAGCTCGTATCTTGCAATGGAGTAATGGTTTTGGTTTGAGAGTCAATCCTGCTAAAACTCAAACTATTATTTTCGGCAGTCCTAAGTTTTTGTCCAGGGTTGACTTTGCAACTCTCCCGCCTGTTTATTTTGATGGGGTCCTTATTCCTTTTTCGCATCAAGTCAAAAACCTGGGTATCATTATGGACTGTTCCTTGTCGTGGGTTCCTCAAGTTAGCGAGGTTAGCAGGAGGATGTTTGCGTCAGTGTGGTCTCTTCGGCGGCTTCGTAACTTTCTCCCTATCGCGACTAGAATTGCGCTTGCTCAGTCATTACTTCTCCCTATTTTAGACTATGCTGATGTGTGCTTTTTAGATCTTACTGAGGAGCAGCTTAACAAGCTTGAGCGAATTCAAAATTTATGCATTCGGTTCATATTTGGTTTACGCAAATATGACCACGTCTCTTGTTTTCGTTCGCAACTCAAGTGGCTTCCTATCCGTTTCCGCCGGTACTTTCACATTCTTAATCTTCTCTACTGTGTTCTGTTTATCCCTGCAACCCCCCGTTACCTCAAGGAGCGTTTTAACTTTTTTAAGTCGGTTCGTTGCTCACAAAACTATATTTTAACTGTACCCTCCTCTTCATCAAAATTTTACAACAATTCCTTTACTTTTCAGGCTGTCCGACTGTGGAACTCCCTCCCTGTGGAGCTGCGTCGGGCTAAGTCTTTGCCTATTTTTAAGAAACTTCTTCATGAGCATTTTTTGTCGCAGTCATAATTGTACTGTCTCAGTTAATTTCTCTGTCGTGTAGCTGTCTTTTTTATTGTTTTCCCTGTTGTGGATGTATTGATATTCATTTATGTATTTATATATATTTATCTATTTATTTATGCAAGTCATATATATATTGTATTTATTTGTTTATATATTTATTTTCTTATCTATTTATTAGTACATATATAGTGAGCCTATATTTATCACTTTAGCGTGAAGTTTGTACCACCTACCTCGTAAAATGTTTTAATCTGACACCTTATCCCTAGTAAGGTTGTCTGGAAGAGATCGCTAATCAGCGATAAGACCGCCTGTTGTTTACCTGTGTTGTTTTTAATAATGCTGTATCTCTGTATTGTTATTGTTTGGTGTACAATAAAGTGTTTTGTATTGTATTGTATTGTTGTAAAATGCTTATTGAATCTAAAATGTACCAAATGTATTTAAAATTGTATATGACTATAAATTGACTATTTTAAGTATTATATAACCATGACATGTAAAATATTGATTTTTACCAATAAATAATACAATACAATACAATATGCCCTGAGTCACCTCTTTCGACTTCCACGGGAAGATATGGAGTGGCACTCTTCTAAGCCGGCAACCACACGGCACAAAGCAACAAAGTTACTTACATACTATTACATACGTATATTAAATCACGCCTGTTTCACAGAGGGGTAGGCAGAGACCACTTCTTTCCATTTGCTACGATCTTGACATTTTTTTTTCGCTTCTTCCACATTCATACATCATGTTGGTTTTGGGTACTTAAAATTCGGCCCTTTTCCAGTATTTCTCCAATTTTACTCGAAAAAGTACGCCTAGGGCGGCCCCTTTCGACCCGTTCACTCACTTTCGATCTTTATATCTCTTTCGTCAATCATCATTCATCCATCCTTTCCAAATGACCGAACCATCGAAGCATGCCCTTTTAATCTTAGTTATTACATTTTCTTTTATTCCACATTTCTCTCTGACTTTTTCATTCCTTACTCCATTAAAGTTACTTAAATTTGTAATAGATGCGTTGTTATAACCAAAGCATTGTCGTCGAGCGTATTCTCAAAGATTATATACTTACTTGTACTCTCGTCAATCGCGACTGTAATGTCTATCGCTGTCTTTATAGCAAAAGCTGTCAACGTCAATAAAATTAAAGGAAAATTTACCAATTCCTAGGCGGGTGGGGGAAAGTTAAAAGTTAGATATGCTGACTATTTAGTTGCGCTGACTGACGCTGGAAGCGCTGTTGAAGAGGTTCGTCTTCTTTTTGACACAAGAGGCCACTAGTGTTGCTACAAAGGTTGCATTACAACGTCTATAGTTTTGAGAATAGTTAAGAGCTTTAACAGATGTGACGCACAAACAATCATGAGCACTAATGTTACATTAAGTCACCTCCTGTCACTTTCTTACTCGCCAAGGTGGAAAGTGACAGCTTGCCATAAGGTGAGATTAAACTCAATGAATGTTAGAGTAGCTGGAATAAAAGTCAATAAGCCAAGTTCATCAGTAGTTCAGCGACCATGCTTAAATGTGCAGTGTTCGAGCGTGCCGCGGCCGCGCCGGTGTGTGCGCGCCCGGCGTGTCATCATTGATCGCTGTCCCTCGCCCTTCACGGCGGTAATACAATTACGCCGATAAACGTTATACTTACTTACTGCGTCTGAACGTGTCTTACACGAGGTTGAAGGTTTTTACGTGGGTTTGAGCGAAAAAATGCGTTTGATAACTTAAAATATTAATTGCTTTCACTTTAAAGAGAACCAATACAGAGTCTTTGGATTCCTCTTAGCTCGGATGTCACACAAGTCCAGTATTAAGTAAAATGTAGGTATTCGTATCTACAAAAATTCAAAATTCAAAATTCAAAATATTTATTTAGTAAATAGGCCACATGGGGGCTCTTTTACACGTCGGTAATGTAGGGTGAGTCTACCAGCGCTTCGGACAAGACCATCATGGCGGAGAAGAAGCACCGCAAGAAACTCCAGCAGAAGGTCATTTTTTCAATCATTACAACATAATAGCACTTAAAACTAAGTAACATTAAGTAAAGTTAGTTACATTAGGTAATAAAGTAATAAATAATAAATTCTTAAAAATACCAAAAATACCAATTATAGGTGTATGAATAAACAAACAAAAATATTTTTGGTCGTAAAAGTTCATATTTATCCCCATCGATAAGATAATTGAGTTAATCAAAACGAGTACAAACTTTTCCGACCTTTGATTTAGTATGGTTAATACACTACATCTAGATTTAAGTACAGCTTGAGAATTTAGGGTATTTTTAATAAGAGGCTCGAAGTATAGGTGAAAAACTTAAGTAAATGACCTCTTGCACGTAGTTGTAACACATCTATGGGGCTAGACAAGTTGCCATCGTTCACGAACGCTAGCGTTAGGCGATCACTTTGGTGATCACCTGTCACTTGGCGCTGTCAAAATTAAATAGACTAGACAATCAGTTTTTAGCGTGTCAGTTGTAACGAGTGATATATCACGTGAGTTACGTCATTCCCATACATTTTTCAATGACAACACATGTCGCCAGTGATCACCTAACGCTAGCGTTCGTGAACGATGGCAACTTGTCTAGCCCCACTGTATAGACCGTTTGTCATTCTATATTTGAAATTTGACTTAAATTCCATGTTAGTTTTGTTCACAACTACATGCAAGACACCATTTACTTAAGTTTTTCACTTATAACAGTTTTTCACCTATAAGGAAACTGAAATAAATCTTGCATACATATTGTGACCCATTTTCTTTGCCGTTACTTCGATATCCGTACGTACAAGAACACATCGAAGGAGTATCATTTTCACATAAAAATAATACTCCTCCAGCCATAACAAACTCCCGCGAAAGTAATTAAATGTACAATAAAGTGAACAAACGCATAATATTTCAATTGCGATAGCACATTCCGTACCGGGCTCTATTTTTTTCTGCAATAAATGTACCAGATATTAACTCTTTGGCGTTGAAAAGGAATGCCACGTTGGGTACCGTTCTCCCTGATTTCTGTACAAATTGGACCCGATATTGAGTATTTGGGCGCGGAACGCTTCCCGCGGCGCCCTCGGCGGCCATTCGGGGCATGATGAAGTGCAACCATTCTCATAACTTACTGTCGCTGTAAATATTCTGCGTCCCACGAGTGATGTCGTGTATAAGTACACTCAAAACTAATATCAATACAGCCACCGCGTCAAAAATATGTATAAAAATACCTTATTTTTAGCGATATAGGGGCGTGTAGATCGTGTCGGTGTCTTGGGAACGGTTATGTGTATCACTAAATGAGATAAGGTCTGGCAATAACGGCAAATTCCTAATTCAAATCCATTTTTGTTTGTATGTCAACCCAAAACTTATTATTTAATATGACAGAAATAGATCAAAGTCTATCTAATAATAACTTACATAGTTTCTTGTTATTGCTCGCGTGAAGTCTGTACCACCTACCTCGTAAAATATTTTAATTTGACACCTTATCCCTAGTAAGGTTGTCTGGAAGAGATCGCTAATCAGCGATAAGACCGCCTGTTGTTTACTTGTGTTGTTTTTAATTGTGCTGTTTCTCTGTAATGTTTTTGTTTGGTGTACAATAAAGTGTTTTGTATTGTATTGTATTGTATCTACGTTTTACTTTGCATCCCTGGTAAAGTTACGGATACAGGCAATCGTATCAGACTTGTTGCTGACGATCATAAATAGAACATAAATAAATATCAGGGGACAATGTCACACCAATTGACCTAGTCCCAAACTATATGTAAGCTTTAGGCTTGTATTATGGGTACTAGACAACGATATAAATACTTAAATATAGAACTAGAAATATATACTTAAATATATAGAAAACATCCATGACTCAGGAACAAATATTCGCGCTCATCACACTAATATCTGCCCTAACCGGGATTTCAACCGAGAATCGCTAGCTTCGTAGGCAGGGTAACACTACCAACTAGGCCAGCGCGTCGTCAATCTTTCGCACGTTTAATCAAACAAAGAAATATCTCTAAATAGAAATACATTCGAATTTTAACCCTAACTTTTGAAAGTAGAGTTTTATCTAAAACTGAATTTTGTTTTGAGTTAATTCTTTGTTTGATTAAACGTGCGCTTTGTCTGCGAGTACGATAAACCAATTCTACTAAACCGATATCCGAAACTATTTCACAATTAAGCTCGCTTCAATATGAAAAACCAATTCTGTTATCATTGAAATAATTTTCTGCAAAAGTTAAACAGTTTTACTACCGAAAAATGAAATATAATAAACGACGGCATTTTGTTCGTGAAAGTGGCCCGATATTTCAACGATGTTTCCATCTCGGCCGCCGTAAATTGCACGCGGATCAATTTCTCTGACGCCTTGTTCATTAGCTACAGGCGATTATTAAAATGAAATGCTGTGATGTATTAATACTGTTGTATCTGTTTAAAAAAATTAGTCAAATGCGAATCGGAAACATGTATTGAGATATATGCACTACTTTTTTTAATATCATACAAAAAAAAATTGGGTAAAATACACCAGCACCAAAATATTTCTTCTATTTTATGGTATGGTGCAGGCGAACGAGTACACAGGCTACCTGATAGTAAGAGAGATCTGTGACACATAAACATTGCATTCTCAAGCCTACAATCTTCAGACCGCAATCCTAGGGCCGCAAATGAGATGTCGACCCTGAGAACTAAGATGGGATGCCCGGTAGTAAGAACACAACAATGCGGACACTGCTGCTGGGCAGTAGGTTAAGGGATAAGATGGTGAGGGCGATCCGGACGGACCTTGAATTTTTAAGATTATTTCAAAACGTATACAAAATGTATAATAATGCTACTACTTTACTGACGCTTGCGGCTCTGGTTAGGGTGCTGGGTTGATACTAAAATGTTAACATTTGAATGTGTAATAGATACCAAAAATATTGTCACATTACGTGCATGCTGCTTCTAGGTCATGAAATCCTGTTGCTAGGTTGTCCCGGAACTAGAGTTTAGTGTGGTTGTCATAGTTCTATGGCTTATTAGCTTTTTTTCTTTTTTCTTTATTATTAGCGATATTATCATGTTTTTCATTTTACCTATATTTATTAATTTTCCTTTGAAAATCTTACTACTAACTGACTTAAATCATTACTTAATTCTTTCAAACTTCGTCGTTTAATAGAACAATTGAAAGTATCCCTGAAATGCCGCCTTGAATAGTTTCGAATTAACTGAACAAAACGCCGGCAGAAGTGAGCACAAAGCGGTTCCTGCGAAACTACTCGAATCGATTTTCTCATCAAGTGGACAGTTTGTAACTAAACAGCCGGGCACTGTACAGGTGTCTCGGCGACGGCCCATTGACAAACTGCAACGTTCAACTCCAAACTCACCTGAGTCGCAATACGATTTAAAATCAAATACCATGGCTTCCATTCTGTTCACGACAGCATAGGAATTTAAACTTTTAAGCTTGAAAGGTACGGTTGTATTTAGTGTGTCGTTTTACTGAGCATTGTCAGCGGGCGCTCCGTGGGCTCCTCACGCAACTGCTGACGCGGCCGCGCTCTCGAGGGAGTCGTGTCCCTCCGACGGCCCGTGATTCTACCTGAGTATTTAAAATTCCGCAAGACGATTACGTCCGGAGCGAATTTTCGAGGTTAGTGTTTATCGACCTACAGTCGTTTCTCTAAAGCAAGAGGCGTGCATAATTAAACACTTACTAAAACTTGTGGAAATCCGTGACACATCAGTATTCTCTGGGCTTTTTTTTATCATTGGTCGAAACACTCGAAACTATTTTAGCGCATGTATTAGAAACTTTGTATGTTAGTTATAAATATAAGCAATTAAGAATGCGTTTAGAGCGTTAGTTAGTTGAAATATTTGATTGATTTGACCTGAATAAGTGTATTAATCTGTCTTTAAAATTTCACCACATGTATTGAAACGCCGTGACGAAGTCATAATCTAGTTAGTAGTGACCCTGCCTCCGAAGCTAGCGGTCCTGGGTTCGATGGCCAGTATGGGCAAATATTTGTGTGATGAGCACGAGTGTTTTGATTCTGAGTCTTGGATGTTTTATGTATTTTTTTTGGTACCCGTTGTACTCGTATAGGCCCAGAGCTTAGTTTAGGACTAGGTTAATTCCTGTAAGATCGTCCCTTTACACGATACGTCACAGATAATAGCTTGAGCCGCAGAAAAAGACATGCAATACTTTTCGTGCCAAGAAATCTACGACAAAAGTTTCAAATACAACAAGAATAACTTGCACAACCAGTGTAAAATATTCCGCAAAGAGACATTAATTTTAAGCAGTACGGTATAACTGTCGTACAACAGGTGCACCGCGGCGACGGTCTCGTTACCAATGGAAGTGTTCCGCCAAGCCGACCCCGCGCGGCGGGGCGCGCCGCGGGATCTTCATAAAAACTTAAAGTACACTGTTTACTTGCCTTCTTGATAAACAAAATTCAGACCGAAAATGTTTTATGACACTGAAACAGCTGTTTTCGTAAATGAAGCACATTGAGTAAAATTGGCAAGATGACTTGGAAGTTTTTCTCGGTGTTGCTTGGCGAAAATAATATTATGTGGGTAATGTTTATTTTGTTTGAATGTTTTTAACGTCGGACGCAAAAAAGAGGGGTGTTAAATAACACAAGTTACAAGGTTACAAGTTTTGTAATCAAATGAAGATTTGTAATCTTTTATTGACTTTCTTCAAAAAGTGAATACTATCTTACAATGTTAATACTAGTGTTCAATGCATTGATGAATATTTCAGGGGTGTTATTCTCTCAAAAATAACGGATGGTCGGAAAAACGAGCGAAATCGCAGCGGCGAGTTTAAGTAGTCCCGCCAGAGCGAGAAAAACACATTTTAGCGCGTGCATTTTCAAGTTGGCAGCATGGCTTCTGTCGATAAGATCGAACGTACAAGGCTGCCTTATTGTGAATGCACTGGGACTACTTAAACTCGTCGCTGCGATTTCGCTCGTTCGTCCGACCGTCCGTTGTTTTTGAGAGAAAAACACCCCTGAAATATTCATCAATGCATAGAATACTTGACCCAGATTAATTAGTTCACGAGGAAACGACAACATTTCACGAAGTCGCGGGCGAGTGATCCATAAAATTGAGTAAACGTTTCCGACCATACTTCTGCCAAACGACAAGCCATCACCGTATGTTCATTTCTGGTTAATGCCTCCATTTTGGTGATTTGTTTTATTTCTGCTGCGTCCATTTATTTAATAAAGCGCCATTACCGATGTTTTTACACGCGCAAGTAGCGCAACCTTATTTATTGTGCCCATCCATCCCCGATACGTACTCGTAACGAGAAGCCTTTTATGTTTTAAGCATCCGCGCGTTCGAAACATTAAATGAACCCTTTGTAATGTTGGTAAAAATGTTACCATTACCGTAATGTGACGAGGGAACGCGCGCGCAGCCCTGATAAGGGGGTGATTCTCTCAAAAACGCGGTCGGTCGAACGACCGAGTGAATGTCGATGCGGCGAGTTTAAGTTGTCGCGTCAGTGCAAACAAAACATATTTTAGCGCGCGCATTTTCAATTTAGCAGCATGGTTTCTGCCGATGGATCGAACGTATAAGGATGCTTAATTGAAAATGCACGCGTTAAAATGTGTTTTGTTCGCTCTGACGGGACTACTTAAACTCACCACTGCGATTTCGCTCGTTCGTCCGACCACCGTGTTTTTGAGAGAATAACACTACTGATCAGAGCAAACAAAACACAATAAAAAATTATGCAGCGTTATACGTTCGAACTCTTCGACAGAAGCTATGTTGCCAAATTGAAAATGCACGCGCTAAAAAGTGTTTTGTTCGCTCTGACGCGACTATTTACTTAACCTCGCAGCTGTGACATTCCCTCGTTCGTCCCAAGGGGTTTCGAGAGAATCACACCCCAGCCCTGATAAGGTCGCAGCACACTGCAGCACCGATCCTGCCTGAGTCAGGGTAGTGATTCTGTAAACAACGCCGGTCGTGCGGACTGTCGAGTACCACAATACCAAGCGGCGAGATTAAGGTAGTCCCGTCAGTGCGAACAAAACACATTGTAGCGCGTGCATTTTCAATTAAGCAGCCTTATACGTTCGACCCATCGTGCTGCTAAATTGAGAATGCACGCGCTACAATGTGTTTTGTTCGCACTGACGGGACTACTTAATCTCGCCGCTTGGTATCACTCGACAGTCCGCACGACCGGCGTTGTTACAGAATCACTACTCAAGACCGAGACGACTGCCTCGACGTAGTCACCGAAGTTGATCAAAGTTGAAGCGAATTTTCTGTTCGCATTTATTTCAAACAGCAAATTTTCATTGAACCTACTTTAATTTAGTTTCGAACTTGGCTTTCCTTTACTAGAACTAGTGGAAGATACGGAAACTTATAAGTAAGATACAAGGCTATCTATAAGCTCCTATATATAAGGCTATATAGAAGTTGTAGCTTAATCGACAAGATGAGTCTTAGGCCCGTATTAATAAACTAATCTCAACTCTAATGCTCGTCTCGAGATGTGTCGAACATGACAGTGTTCTATGGTTTGACGCGCATCTCAGCCAAGATGAGTTTATTAATACGGGCCTAAGCGTTGATCTTTTACTTTGTTGCAGGATTTAATTGCTGTTGACGTACATATGTGGTAGATATAATTCAGTGTTTTATTAAAACACTCTTTTTCTTTTTCTCGGATGTATACATGTACTATTTGTTAATTTCTTTTAATTCGTAATCTTATAATTCTATGTTGTTTTATTGTCATTGCTTATTCTACTCCGAGGTTAACTGAAAAAGATCCTATATCGTCGGTGAAACTGCAAAACCGCGTAATTAACAAATTTATGACAGAGCAAAATAAATCTTACCGACTTATTGAAAATTGCTCCTTATTTTAAATGACACTTACGCAGTTTTGCAGTTTCACCGACGATAATTATGTAAATTATCTACATACTAGTATATGCAAACAACAATCTACTACAGTCGAGTTCAAAAATATGTTTACACTTTAGTACCTTGTCAATTTAATGTCATGTTTAAACTACCATATATGAATTGTCACAGTGATTAAAGTGACAAGGTACAGTCAAGGACTTTAATTGTTAAGCCACTATGGAACCCTGTCGCATAGCGTTGATCATTATTTTTAGCGTAATTTCTTTCATATGGTTTGACTCTGTCATTATGACAGGGTTTCATAAAGGCTTAACAATTAAAGTCCTTGACTGTACAAAAGTGTACAAACTTCAAGCTAGTGTTGCAAAAGACGCAGGCAATATTGAATTCAGGCCGCAAAGTAACCGCCATTCTTCTCTATTCATCGCTGATACGATGCGACTTCAGCCATCTCTTTCCCTCGCTTAAAGTAGGTAACTTCGTCTATGTTGCCTTCCGACTATTTTACTCTTTTCCTCCAGGCCCCGTCGCCCAGAACTTATTTTACTGGTATTCGATATACACTGCGGCGCAAGTGCGACGCCGGCGCCGGCCCATTTGCCAGTAATGGACGCGCGCCCTAACGTCGTTAGTGGGGGGGGGGGAGCGTATCGGCAGCCGCTGTATGTTTTATTGATGCTACGCGAAGCGAAGAAATGCATCTAGTGGCGCGTGAAAATACAGGTGGGGTTTATGTAAAACTTTAGTTCCTCTTTTTTTTGAAATGCCACGGAACGTTGAACTATTTTCAACCACCATAGAGGTATTTTTTTTGTTACTGATATTGTTTCGACGGTGGAAAGGCAAAATCACTGAAGCGAAATTTTTTGTGAAATTGAGTTATTATACTCGTTGAAATCAGATTTTTTTTCTGCGTCGTTTAAACTGGGTTTCGCGACGATCGGACGACTTTGATGGCGCTTAAGGTAACCGGAAATTGGACCTCAGTTTTAAAAAGTGTTATTTATGCGACACACAATTTCAATAAAATATAACCAATGTCACTTAACTCGCCACTTATTTATATACGTGCCCGCTTAAAGTATTTTTAAAAACACTTGTTTTGTAAATAATGGCATTAAAGGGTTTCTTCCAAGTACACAATTTGTGACTTAAGTTGCTTAAGCGTTTCTTCTGGAAATCATTATAATAATTAATGTCGGTTAAATGAGCGTATCCCAATTAACCATATATATAAAGTCCTTTAAGCGACACTCGTGATTTTGAGTTAAATGTCTCTTAAGGTAAAATAAAGACTGAAAACACAGACAAGACAGTAGCGAAATTAAAACAAAAGTCCCTACCTAATAAAGACTGATTATTACAATCTGTTTTTTATTTACTTCTTAATTTCAAATGGCCTTATCAGTTTTATAATTTAAAGTCAGTATTTTAACTCAAGTAGGTATTTTTGATAACGCTGGAAATTCATCTAATTCATAATTATAAATGTTTATTAAGAAATCTAACTTAATCATTATTTCTTTCACATTAATATTGGTGTCTTACCGGAGTTGGTTCAATTAATATTCCCGGACCGAATTAGAAATAGGATGCCGTTTCATTGCTTTCTTCCTTGACTATTTTTTAGCAATATTCGTCGCATCAAGGTTTCTTCCGGGAACTTTCAAATGATAATGACCGTCTTTTATTTAGAAATGACGTTATTTGTGTTCGGAAGCTATTAAATTTTTGAACAACACGTGTAAAGAACCCATAGCTATATGTTTGATTGAAAAAAAGTTATGAATTTTTTTTTATTAAAAAAAAACTTTAACACGTTCTCCTGTAAAATTCGCAAAATGTCGCTTCAGTGATTCTGCCTTTCCACCGTCGGTTTATTTATTTCAGCCGAGTTTCTTGCATAAAATGAAACTGATGACATTTGCCCGTTGTAAGTCTAGGTACAGTCAACATTATAAATAAGTGATAATTTCTGTACCTTGTCACTTTCAAACACGACGTTAAAGTGACAAAGCACACAAATGATCACTTATTTATGCTGTTGACTGTACAAGTGGAAATAAATAAATAAAATCAAACGAAAATATTTTTTTCGTTCATCGTAAAAATTACTAAACCATTTGAAGTCGTGCAGTAATTCTACTAATTTCAAAATGTAACTTTCGTGCATATTATACTTATTTTAAATGGTTTCCGTAGCCGTGGGAATAGCAGCCATGTTTCGTTATTCATATCTGTGCAGCCATCTTTATTATCTTATTATCTTGAGACGTAAGCTACCTCCACACCAAATTTCATCAAATTCGGCCAAGCAGTTTAGCCGTGAAAGCGGAAATAAGTAGACTAATAAACCGAGCTACATTCATATTATACCTATCATCAGAATGAATAAGTATTGAAAGTAAAGATAGATAATATCTTTACCTCACAAATAAATCAATTCGGGTCACCCCTGGGGTGTTATTCTCTCAAAAACAACGGACGGTCGGACGAACGAGCGAAATCGCAGCGGCGAGTTTAAGTAGTCCCGTCAGCGGCAGCGCGAACAAAACATATTTTAGCGCGTGTATTTTCAATTTAGCAGCATGGTTTCAACACTCAATACTCAATACTCAATCAATGATTGCATTCCACAATATTAGTCGATTGGATCGAACGTATAAGGCTGCTTAATTGAAAATGCACGCGCTAAAATGTGTTTTGTTCGCCCTGATGGGACTACTTAAACTCGCCGCTGCGATTTCGCTCGTTCGTCCGACCGTCCGTTGTTTTCGAGAGAATACCACCCCTGTTCTAAAACAGCTTTAGTGCCCTCCTCGATTACCTAACTTTGTCTCTTACCATTATAAGTTACGCAAAACCCAGCCAGTCGCGATCGAGGCCGTGAGCATTTAATGGAAGAGTCGTGTCGCGACGTTACTTCTCATGATTTTCAATCATCGTTCTTGTTCCTGTTATAATCTTTATAAGAACCATATTCTTTATTTATGAGGGTGACAGTAATACTACAGGATTTTCGAGTTATAAATGTGAAATGGATCTGCCCCCTCTCACCATTCTGAAATGACAGGTGACAGGAGACATTTCAGTGTACATGGCAAAGCTGATATAAATCCCTCTTTATTTTTTTTTGGCATAGAGAAGACAAACGAGCACACAGGTCACCTGATGGTAAGTGGAAAGTGTGACCCATAGACATTCGCATTCACAAGACTGCAATGCAATCCTAAGACTGCAAATGCGTTGCCAACCCTGAGGACTAAGATGGAATGCCTCTATGCTAGTAATTTCACCGGCTGTTTTATCCCCAAACCGGAACACAACAATGCGAACACTGCTGTTTGGCGGTAGGTTAATAGATTAAGATGGTGGTAACGATCCGGACGGACCCTGCACAAGGTCCTACCACCCACAAACTCTGATGTGAATGCTTGTTAACTTTGCAATGTATACCGAATTGTCGCCTGTCACCTGTCATTATCACGATGGTGAAATAGGGCCGGCCAGCCGGTCAGATCGTAATCATTGATTGACTACGATTCCACGTCCGGCCGGGTTGCCGAGCGATCGAGAAATGGCGGTGCTTCCGTTGCGTTGCTTGTAGGGTGGCTGTTGCTATATACGAGTCAAGCACATTACTTTTTCCTTTTTACTTGTAAAATAAGTTACTATTTACTGTTAAGATTGAGAATGTTCCGTACTATCATTTTTGGGAATATTATGAAACTGGTCAAAAATCTACCAGCGCTTCGCAAGAGACCACTGCTGAGAAGAAACACCGCAAGAAACTCAACAGCCAGTCGTTTTTTTACATATACAATTATAAAACTTAGCCTAGCATTATACAAAACAATGAGTATGACATACAATAACAAATAAATATTTTCACGCGTAGTTGAGCAGGAAAACGTGTCAAAACTCTAAATTTTCTCCAGAACTAATTAGTAGTAATAGAAAATTAAAATTATAAAAATTAAACTTAACTATGATGGTGCACGACAACTACAAAAAAGTTCAGCGAGAGACATCAGCTGTGAAAGTAGAAGTCATAACTTTACCGGGGGACTTAGCCTATTTATTCATCGTCTACAGTGTAGGTACTGTTGCTAAGCGGGATGTAAATTCTATTGATGTTCATATCAAACGAAATCAGATCTCAAATCAAAAGTTGTCAATGCCGTTCCGATCTTCACTCGACAGCGAAATCGAAAGGAAACAATACAGCATGTTAACAATTCGAACTTTGCCCTTCTTTGAAGGTATCTCGGAGTTGTCTACCAGCATTTCAGATTGTTATTCGCAATGTCAGGCTTACAAAGCAAGACATGAAATTATTCGGTTCGGTAACTCGAGTTTTTCGTTTCGGTTATGTGCTCAAGGATCGTAATCTGCTCACGTCGAGTTGTCAACCTATATCAATGCTTTAGTCAGCCATTTGGTCATTTTGTATTGAGATGTTTAGGTTGTAATATTTGCTGTAACTTGGGGGATCAAGGTTTGCTGGCTTCTTGGAATTCGAACTTGGTTATGTTATCAACTTGTGCTAATAATCCAATTTAGACAAATTTTACGAAATATTGAAGTGCATTAGGGGGTCTAATTTCAATGGAATTCTCATTAAGGGCGAGTGTATTATCAGCACAACTTACAATATTTTAATTTTGACCACGTTTTGTCACGCAATAAACACGGCCATATTATTATTATTATTATTTTATTTTACATTCGTCACTTTCTGACACGTGTAAGTTCTATAGTCACTCGATGAACGCAACGATACTAGGCCCGCAGGTATTTTTTAATGTTTATCGTCATATTTAGCCCATAAAAAATATTTTTGAATGTTTATAATCTTTTATTACATTGCGCAAATAAACAATAAGTCATAGGCCATCTGATTTCGTTTGAAATGTTACATGACACACTTATACATTGATTAGATTTTCCGAGTGAATAAAATTATTTTTGAGAATTTGATTAAACATCACATCAATAATGAAAAATAAAACGGCGTTGGCCCTTAGCTTTTCCTAAGAGTACCTATATTTCTTCAATGTATACAGTGTGTTACCAGCACCCGGGCTTTTTTTAAAGTAGGTTAAAATAACGTATATTTGTAACGTAACTATGGCATTAATTTAATTAATAAACACATTTTCAGGCTTTGTTAACTTTCTAACAAAATTTTAATTGCCAGCAATGTAAAGCACAGCAAATTGACAAGTGCAAATGACAGTCGACGGATACTTTGATTATTTATGATTTGCCCCCGTACCACGACGTGCCTTGTACCAAGCAACAGCGATACTGATAACGATGAACACGCAGCACATGCACTACATTTAAAATGGACAGTATCTAAGAAAATTAATTGTGAAGTTATTTTAATTATTTTTTAATTGATAATACTTGCAAACAATTGCTAAAGCAGCATATTATCGGCAGTTTTAATAAATGCCCGCATGCCGGTAACACACTGTATATTTCAAAGGATAACTAATTAATTAAATAACAAAGTTTTGAGCCAATGTAGAGTACGGTAAAGGAAATTGATTCCTAGACCATTTTGGACTATGTCATAGTGAAGTAATCAATCAAAACGGAAGAGACTTCTTATGATTTTATTTACAGTGTCACTTTGACATAGTCCAAAATGGTCTAGGAATCAATTTCCTAGACTGTACAATAAACTACCATGCCTGGTTTTAGGATAGTTCCAAATCATCTAACCGCACATTCACTATCTTGACCGCCAAGGTCGAAATATCATATTACTCACAGTAAAATTTTACTCCGTAGTCCGCATAATTTCGTCATGAAAGTACTTTTACTTTGCTAACAGAAGACCAATTTCTGGCGAGCACTCCGAAACAACTTGCTTTGAGCCCCCCGCGGGGGATGACGCGGCGGTTCCCGAGTGTTAAGTTTTCAGGGTTACAGGCATTTTGAGCTGGAATTAAAAGTGGGGGGCACCGAAGGGGGTGCATTGTCGGGGCCACAATGCCGCGCGACAATGCGCCGCGCAGATATTTTTATTTTTTACGAGAATAAAGACATTATTGTATAAGAAAATGATGGCGTAAGCGGTTGGGGGAAGACGGAATTTTTGATGAGTTGTTATTACTTTATAAATTACTTTTCAGAGGGAAATTTTGTTATTAATCAAGCAATTTATTTGTAGCTAACTTTTTTCTGCCACTTTGCTTTTTAGCATAATAATAATTTTTTTTAATGACTAGAATTATTTTTGGGCTCACTAATTAACTCTTTATGTCTATTCCGTTTTTAATTGATAATAGACTAAGTTTTGCATGACGAAGATTACGTCAACGATAAACCGAGCTCATCCAAAAGATGCCTATTCACCCTAGCTTAGATTAAATAGGTTTCAGGCCTTACCCTTGAAATGTCAAACTCATGTCATAGAACGTTTCACTTCGCCGTTTGTTTTTTTGTGGTCACATGCCTAACCTAACCTAACCTACGTAACAAATGCTTAAGATAACCTGAATAAAGTGTCCGCAAAAAAATACTTTCGATGAAATGTAATTCGGTGAAATGACACATTCGATGAAATATTTGTCGATATTTCAAGGGGATTCCAGGTCTCAGGTCTCGGAAATCTAAAACCTTTATCTTATTAAACTTACATAGTTGTTCCTATTTCCGTAATGCAGATTGGCGCACAGATTCCTAGTTCTTACAATGTTTAAAAACAACTGAGTTGCAGTAGTATTCTTCAACCGTAAATATGATTTAGGATACGTTCTTTAAACGCGAGCACTTCGTAGCGAGAATATGCTTTTATTTCCAACAAATTCTTTCATCTCTCAGCCAGTTAAATTCAAGTGCACACTTTCCGTTTTCGCAATGGCCTTTTATATTCCCATAATGCAGTGGAAATCTCGAAAACGCACGAACAGACGGTGAAAGAAACATCTACGTAGAGAGCACATGCCAGCAAGCCGTCGGCTTTTAGTTGCGTCCTAAAGGCATTTACCACAAAACTTAAACAACTTACCAATCCACTTGTAAATCTTTACAATGCAGCGTAAATATGAAGACTGGAGATTAAAAGAGCTTTTGCTGGAACTTTAGCAGCAATGGATGGGTGTTTTGAGCAAGTTTCCTAGTCAGGTGACTGTCTCACGGGGCGCTGCTCGTTACGGGGAAACCGTGGGTAATAACGGATACAGTCAATAGCAGTAAGTGAAACTTTGATCTTTTATTCTTGTGGCGCAATTGGCGATACATAAAGTTAAGTCCTTGCTTTAATACTTCGAAATGTTAAAACTCTTTCTTGCTCTTTATTGTTTTAGACTTTTTTAAATCTGTCATTTTTATGATAATCATGAATTTATCATCAGTATCTGTAACGATTGTCTACATTGTCAATAGCTTATTACAGACAATTGTTATTAGAAAAACATGAAGTGAAATTAATGTTGTTAACCTATCAAATACAACTCCTACTGTAAAAGGACCCCTCATCCTACCCTATCCTAACCTAAACCAAACCTAAGCTAAGAGCTCCTGGACCTGCGGAACCAAAAGTATCTAGCCTAATTTAAATCTGAAATTAATTACTATCCTTTTTCTAAACAAATATAAACTAGTTTTCTAAACCTAAATATCCTAAACTAACTTAGAATAATTCTTGTACCACCTTACTTAATTCTATCCCTAACAAACTATTATAATGTAAATTAGTTTTGGCTTGTGATCGTCAAGTAGTTTAAAAGAACCCAATAATTGTGAACCAAAGTAACCTTAGAATTCTTTTAGTCTTTGTTTTAAATCTTAACTATTCCTAGCCTACCCTAGTAACATCCCTAAATATTATAATTTATAACCTAGTGTTATCCTAACTTATTTAATGTCTCCTATCCTCTTGAAAATCATCCTACTAATGGAATAATTATTAGAGAAATTTAATATTATTTTCGTATAGTTAAGCTTATAAAATCTGAGTCGACTAAAGCAAATCTAACAATTTAAAGGTTTTGTGGCCCCCTTAGGGAAGGAAGGCTCCGCCATACGCCTTGGGATTGCTATCCCTGGACCTTAGTCCACCTCAATAGTCATCCTCCATAGACAGGTCAGACTCCTTGCCAATGTTCAAATAGTCAGTCAGTCGTCTTGTAAGAGGAGATTTGGGATAAACAATAATCTGAATGTTTAATACTCGATTATTTAATAGATAATTTATTCTTCAATAGAGTGATAATCTCATATGTGATTTATATATTATATTCAATATTGTGACTTAAGGTTGATTTTGCTTAGTTCACTTTTAAGTCTATATTTGACTTGAGATTTATATAACTACTTGAGATGTTCAATTTCACCAAGTATCCATGTTTATCTTTATAGTAAAACAGTGGGATACAGAAGTCATTTTGTCTTCTAGCTAGATTGAATCCTCATGTTAGTCAGGGATGCAAAGTAAAGTAAATAGGCAATTCTCACTATAGTCACTCCATCGATTATTGGAATATTTGTTTTATGCTTTATAGGTAAAATATTCACTCCATTTCAGAATGTATCTCTATAAGATACTTACTTTTATTCTAGTTTTGCCTTAGATATATATTTCTTTTATATATCTTGTTCAGATAACTAGGTAAGTAATTTCATTTCCTCTTATAATATTATATCAAATTCTGATTGTATTTATTTAAATATTATTTCTTTAGAAAAGTTAGATTATAAAAGTCTCTTTAAATTTACAAGTCATCTAGTTACTAACTAGTTAATTTTATTTGTTAGTTAAGTTAAAGTGAATTTAAAAGTTACTAATTAAATCCCTATTTTGCCCTATCCAATGAAGCTACCCTAACTCTACTTTTAAGGCCTAATCTAAGATCTACTCCTATGGGCTTACCTCTCCCAGTAATTAGCTAAGTCCCTAAGTAAACTCTAGAGTTCAGCTGAGTCGGCTGAAGAAGCAACCTATAACTCGTGTATTTACCTCCCCCTTCACTTTGACCGAAGTCGAGACAGTGAAAGTAAGGCGCCCTATTATGTGTTTAGTTTATATACATATATAACAGTATTATCGGGACCCATCCTCAAATCCAATGAGATGTCTACGGGTGCAAATTAGCTTGCCAACCTGTGGCCCCGCTTCTCCCTCAAAGGCTGGCATTGAGAATAAGTAGGCAGTATTACAGATGTCTATGTTGGTAAAGAGACCATCTGGGCTTGCCCAAGGCTCTTTCAGAATCGAATAGTTCCAAACCAGAGGCGTTTGCCACCGTTAGGCTACCTCGGATTTGTCAGGCACTTACTAGTGGTAGCCTGATCACCGCTCTGGCACAAACAAATGCTAATCTAGCTTAACTCAAGTGACTAACCCATTAGATAATAAATCTACCTACTCCTTAAACCCCAATTAATTAAAGCAAAGTGCCAGACGCAAATGATAACCAACCCAAAATTCCTGTAAAGTACACTGAAAGTAATATTAGTTATACAACATAAAAAACAATAGAAAACCCCGTTAATTGCAACCCAGGCTATATAAACCAGAATTAGCAATGTCGAGAGAAAATAAATCAATAGAAACAGAAATCTCACCAAACTAAATGTATAGGTAACCTAATATACTTTGAACTATAAACTGCCTGTTCCCTTCTAAGTAATCTGTAACAGAAATAAAATTAATACGTCCTAATCACTCCCATGAATACCTCTAATTCCTCAGCTGGAATTCGCGTTATCTAAACCCCAAGTAATATTTAGAATTTACAATTAAATACTTAATTTTAAATCGCGACTAGTAATTAACTTGCAATAACACTATTCAATAAATTGAAATTATAACTTGATCTCAAAAATCAACCCCAGCGAGTATGAATGAATGACATCCGTCCGTGTCAACCGACAAAATCAAAAAAAGCCCCCTCTACCGTCAGTCATCCTTTATATAGCCTACCTACTTCAATGAACTCGGTTTCTTCAAACGCTATTCTGGCTTCATTGGCCTCAGTGGCGTCTCAGCCGTCTTACAGAGCAGGCATAGTATGTCACTTTTTGGCAGCCATATTTAAATTTGAAATAATGTATGCAAATGTTCTAATATTTTGTTTTTTTAACTATATTTGTTTATACTTTCCATTTTTAACAATTAGATTATCAATTTTTTACATTTCTTTCGAGAAATGAAACCTCGCAATTCTCTATTCCAGCTAATGTTTGCACATTGTGTAGGTACTTAACTCAACTCTATGAACAAATCTTTACCTCAACCAAGATTTGAACCCGGTACCGTCAGCTTCACTAACTGAACCATTTACTATTAACTAATTATTGTTTATTTATTCTTTTGTCTAAGTATTGAGCTTTCAGATAAATATTTTTTATAGTCTTTAATGTAAAATAAATAATAATAACATTTTTATATCAATTCTTTTTTAAATACTTTGATTTAATATTAGATTTTCATAGATTATCTGGACAGACATCGTATGGACCGTTACATCCCTGCCTTTAGATTTTTCGCGAAATGACAAATCTTTATAGTTGGCATTTGAAGAGAAATCTACCTTAACTTAAAACACAATAAGATGTCTGTCTACATACAACCTACTTTAAATATTTCAATAATCTATCAACACTTAGCCTTTCCTGATCAGAATTTCTGATAATTATGTGGTGTGTCTTTAACCAATTCTAATTGACAACATAATATGAATACCAACTGTTAACAATAAATATCGAGACATAAAAAGGTAGCCACAATTACCAGATTATCCTTTGGCCTGAAGAAAAATAAGGGTTGTGCTAGATCCTTATCAGTTCTAATAACACATACCGGTCAAGAATAACGAATCTTTTGTATTTATGATTTGTATATAATCTTCCGATCATGTTTCTCAGAACAAAATATAACCCTTAAAAGTAAAGTTCCTACCCCCGTATACCTTTCCATCCTATCAACAATTCGTTCCAGACCATGTTTACAATTCAGAACTGGTGAATGTATAGTGTGGATTCATTTAGTCTTTCCTGCCGGTATAGTACTGTCTCGTAAAATAATTGCATACAAGCTACCCAATAATTTCATATTAACTTTAATATGAAATTTTAATTTAACCTACCACCAACGGGTTTATTAATTTAACGAAACATTTGAATCGAGTTGTGTTTCCAGGCTAAATATTGACAAACCTGGCTGGATGTTTAGATATATGGTCTCAATTGTACCCCTTTCTATCTCATAAATTTAAAACTTGCAAAGATCTACTTACAAACTTCTGTATCAAAAACTCTTGCAAACTCAAAATAAATACCACCAAAACTCCTCATTAGTTTAACACGCTAGTACAAATAAGAACACAACCTTTCTCTACATCAAACCATTAAAAACAAAGTTAATTTCAAAAACTAAGTCATTCTCTCCTGAACCAACTACAAGTCTTATCAAAATAAACAAACTAAACAAAACAAAACAATGATAAAATCTACTCCCGTTTTTCTTTAAATTCAACTGTCACTTGACGTGATATCTGTCCAGAGTATTCTGCACAAGTTTCCAAACGACATAAATTAACTCTTAATCAAACTTTTAGCGCGATTTATCCAATAACTCAATCCTTCTTAATTGTGCTATCGTTTAAAACTTTAATTTGGCTCTAAACTCTTTCTTTTTTTTTTTAGTTTCTAACGTAAATGTTTGTAGTCTATTCCTAATTTTCTTCCCATATCTAAATACTGTGTCCCATCCTAATCTCCATACAACGTAGGATCCCAACCACTATATGATGACGGCCTAATCTCTATTGATTCATTTTCCCCAAACTTAATATTATTAATTCGAAACCTAAATTAATATGCTAAGTTTACAAACTTTACATATATACTATTTTATAACTTAATTTGTATCACCAAACCGATCTTTTAAATTCAAGAAAACTCGATAAAGACATTAACACACTGCACTAAAGTTAGTTTAATACACTATCGGCGAGATATTTCCGTATCCTTAATTATTCGCAAAACTTTAATTTACATACATACGATTTGACAAACATACATACAACACGTCTTGTATTGCAAAAAGGTTCCCTATTTTTTTTTTAACGATAATACCCGTATTAATCGCAAAGTTTAGTCTAATCAAACTTTTATTGTCTCCTTGAACGTTTTTGACGACGTCATTGCTATACCCTTATATTATAATCTGTGGTCATGTCTAGCAATGATTTGACAGCTACCCTATTGTTATCAATATTATCATATCGTCTATTGTTATTGCTGATCGATCAAAACAAAACTAAGGACCTATGTTTAACAAATTGGTTTTTTTGACTCGCATTATTAAATATGTTAAACACCTGAACAGTTAACAACGATTTATGAAACGTGTTACCGCCTATCGACAACTTGTTCTCTCTAACTAGCGAAAAGAGTACTATTCGAACTACGTAAGTATACTATCAAATTCTTTTACTATTTTAAACTGTACTATATATATGAGTTAAAACTTATTGTAGTAACCTTAGTATATAAAGCCGCACTCTACTTACAAACAAACATATCGTGTTCCTATTGTGACACAATTTTTACAATCCTAATTAATCGTCTTGCATTGCAATATATTTTTCTAGTATTACTCAAAAACAAAAATTACCTAATAAAGATTCCTAACCTATCTAGCTTTCCTAATAGTAATTAAAATTGTTATGAATGTTGTTTATAGAAACTAATGAAATATTTTGGTTTTGTTTCAGCTTTTACACCCTGCATCCTAGAGAAAACGATATTCCCTGCTAATATACAAGAGATAATTATCTAATGATATAGGTAACGGAAATAGCATGAACATTTTGCCTGATAACCAATGCAAGCTATAGAAATTGACTTTCAACCTTAATTTGAATTTTTAATTATAGAAATGTAATATGAGTTTTATTGCAATTGTACCCTAAAATTTGTGTTATCTATATATTGTTTCGCACTACATTGTTCTTAATTATTTTTCCCGTAACATACCTAACATAGCATGATTTGTTTTATTTACTAAACACATTGCGATGCAAATTTTTATTTCATAGAATTAGTTTACTGCTATGTTTTCTATTTTGTAAGTGCCTGGTGTTAACTAACTTTGCTTAATGTACATACTAGTTTTATGAATGTTCTAACAACCCTAAGCTACTGTATGTGAGAAGTTTCAAATTTGTGACTGCGGTACTAAATATTAAAGTATCCTAACTTTGCTATCCCACATCAAAGATGTATTAATAGCTATCTTAAGTAATATGATGATTGTAACTAACTGTAAGGTCATCGTTATTTTCTGATAAACAATTTACCAATTTGCTACTTACAAAACTTTGTAAGAAATTACAATTTCAAAATAAATTTTTGCTTTCTAAATATATAAAACTTCTTAATTTATCGCTACCTCAAAGCAAAACATAGTTAACTACATACATCTGTTCGTCTAAGTTTATAGTTACACGTTGCAACTAAACCACCTCCCAAAAGAATAGTGATGTAGTCACTAGGCAAGTACTATGGTATTGAATAATATATTCTAAGAAAAGTGTTAAATAACTAACAATTCATAATACATTCCTTCATCAGTCTACTACTTTGATAATTTCGGCTAACTGTTTCTCATTCTTAAATGCACCCTTATACTATAATCCAGACTAGTCTACCTATTCCTTTCTACCTTAGTTCCATACTATACACATACACTCCTAATGTATTCCAAATAAGATAAGATAAAACTAAATTAATTAAAATGGTAAGTTTTCTTTACTAATTTGAAATCCAAATATAATTAGATTTTTATATACTATTTCAAAAGTTAAACATTCATTACCTATTGAAAAAAACAGCTTCTGATCAAAACTTGTTATAATCTGTGACCTTTTTTTTTTTGATAGAGTATTCTACATAGCCAATATAAAAACAACATAAATTGCCGCCGTCCGCTGACCTTTAATTTAAAGCAACTAACATTTTGCTAAGCTTTTTTATAGTTAAACCTATTACGTTTCCTAATTTATTTGTGTTCTACTTATTCCTACAAAAATGTATTGTCCCTATCTTCACCTAATCAAAGTAAACATAATGTTTGACTTCTATAACCAAACCGGCTAGTTTTACCTACTAACGATTTAAAACTTGATATTACAAGGTAAAGATTATTATTATTTATATTCCGCTTTCTTTGTATTTTTAATTACTATATATATTTTACTATTAAATGAAACTACATGCAGCGAAAGTAATGTAAACTTTGAAACTAGTTTGACGTTTTTAAACTTTTTACTTATAGAAACTTTAAACGTATCTCAAATTGAATTTACTTATAAAACTAGCTTTACAATCTACTTGAAATAAAACCCTTTAATTTATGTTATTGTTTGGTCTAATAAAATGTTTAAGTAATTTTGTTTGTTTTTCTTTTAGCTTGTTACAACATTAGTCTGACAAGTTCAGCTCATGGAAATAGATTTGATCTCAAACAACTGAAGTCTGATCAGCTGAATTATCTAACCACCAAGACTATGGCAACAGAAATATTAACCAAACTATAACCCTTAGAAGAAAATGAATCATTTAAACTAGTTTTATCTACTATTTACAGGTAAGTAATATACAATGTTTTCCTAAGCTCAAGTTTTAGGAGTAATAAATTTTTAAACTAACTTATTTTAACGAAAAGAATTGTAAATACTATCAGAATATTCCTGTTTTCAACTTGGTTGAGTGATATCTAACTATAAACACAAGCTCTCTAGATTTCCCGACCACTGAACTAACGATTATACTAATTAATCTCTATTTTCCTTTCAGTTTTGCAAGATATACAAAGGAATTAATGTGGCAACTTATATGAAAGATCAACAACTAACCAAAAATAATGTTTCATAACTCTAATTGATAATTAAATCTTACTAAAACCACTTTAATGATGCTACTCTACGGAACTAATTTTAATGACTG
Organism: Acleris laterana; assembly: GCA_963966035.1. Taxonomy (NCBI): domain Eukaryota; kingdom Metazoa; phylum Arthropoda; class Insecta; order Lepidoptera; family Tortricidae; genus Acleris; species Acleris laterana. The sequence goes on from OZ014457.1 coordinate 171,725, forward strand.
TAAATAAGTTCACAAATTTAGTTGAATCCACAATAAATTCTTTTTGATCTTGTTATTTCATTTCCTGCCTTCGATGAAACAACTTTTAACATTTGAAGAATTATAAGATTCTATACAAATTTTAATATTTCTTGACTTTTTCTTTTACCAACATAAATAAAAGGATATATGTCTTTATTGAAATATTGTTAATTGACAATTAATCCACTTCAAGATACTATTACCCTGCCTGCCTTCAATTAAAAAACCTTTTAATTATCTACCTGCCTTCAACTATAAAACTATATTATCTTTGATTTCCTGCCTTCAATTATAAATTAGTTAAACTATATGATTCTCAAACCAATATTAAAGAATTTAGCTGCTATAATTAAATGAACTTCCTACAAAGTTAAGATTAAAACAAAGACTTCCATTTTCACAGACAACAATTGGACTTCAGTCTGAAGTCACTTACTTAAATTAAATAACTAACCCTAATTAATTCTAGTCAAATGGCACTTAATGTAACTGGTCTAAAATTGAACTAACCATCCTGGTCACGGCACCAATTGTAAAAGGACCCCTCATCCTACCCTATCCTAACCTAAACCAAACCTAAGCTAAGAGCTCCTGGACCTGCGGAACCAAAAGTATCTAGCCTAATTTAAATCTGAAATTAATTACTATCCTTTTTCTAAACAAATATAAACTAGTTTTCTAAACCTAAATATCCTAAACTAACTTAGAATAATTCTTGTACCACCTTACTTAATTCTATCCCTAACAAACTATTATAATGTAAATTAGTTTTGGCTTGTGATCGTCAAGTAGTTTAAAAGAACCCAATAATTGTGAACCAAAGTAACCTTAGAATTCTTTTAGTCTTTGTTTTAAATCTTAACTATTCCTAGCCTACCCTAGTAACATCCCTAAATATTATAATTTATAACCTAGTGTTATCCTAACTTATTTAATGTCTCCTATCCTCTTGAAAATCATCCTACTAATGGAATAATTATTAGAGAAATTTAATATTATTTTCGTATAGTTAAGCTTATAAAATCTGAGTCGACTAAAGCAAATCTAACAATTTAAAGGTTTTGTGGCCCCCTTAGGGAAGGAAGGCTCCGCCATACGCCTTGGGATTGCTATCCCTGGACCTTAGTCCACCTCAATAGTCATCCTCCATAGACAGGTCAGACTCCTTGCCAATGTTCAAATAGTCAGTCAGTCGTCTTGTAAGAGGAGATTTGGGATAAACAATAATCTGAATGTTTAATACTCGATTATTTAATAGATAATTTATTCTTCAATAGAGTGATAATCTCATATGTGATTTATATATTATATTCAATATTGTGACTTAAGGTTGATTTTGCTTAGTTCACTTTTAAGTCTATATTTGACTTGAGATTTATATAACTACTTGAGATGTTCAATTTCACCAAGTATCCATGTTTATCTTTATAGTAAAACAGTGGGATACAGAAGTCATTTTGTCTTCTAGCTAGATTGAATCCTCATGTTAGTCAGGGATGCAAAGTAAAGTAAATAGGCAATTCTCACTATAGTCACTCCATCGATTATTGGAATATTTGTTTTATGCTTTATAGGTAAAATATTCACTCCATTTCAGAATGTATCTCTATAAGATACTTACTTTTATTCTAGTTTTGCCTTAGATATATATTTCTTTTATATATCTTGTTCAGATAACTAGGTAAGTAATTTCATTTCCTCTTATAATATTATATCAAATTCTGATTGTATTTATTTAAATATTATTTCTTTAGAAAAGTTAGATTATAAAAGTCTCTTTAAATTTACAAGTCATCTAGTTACTAACTAGTTAATTTTATTTGTTAGTTAAGTTAAAGTGAATTTAAAAGTTACTAATTAAATCCCTATTTTGCCCTATCCAATGAAGCTACCCTAACTCTACTTTTAAGGCCTAATCTAAGATCTACTCCTATGGGCTTACCTCTCCCAGTAATTAGCTAAGTCCCTAAGTAAACTCTAGAGTTCAGCTGAGTCGGCTGAAGAAGCAACCTATAACTCGTGTATTTACCTCCCCCTTCACTTTGACCGAAGTCGAGACAGTGAAAGTAAGGCGCCCTATTATGTGTTTAGTTTATATACATATATAACAGTATTATCGGGACCCATCCTCAAATCCAATGAGATGTCTACGGGTGCAAATTAGCTTGCCAACCTGTGGCCCCGCTTCTCCCTCAAAGGCTGGCATTGAGAATAAGTAGGCAGTATTACAGATGTCTATGTTGGTAAAGAGACCATCTGGGCTTGCCCAAGGCTCTTTCAGAATCGAATAGTTCCAAACCAGAGGCGTTTGCCACCGTTAGGCTACCTCGGATTTGTCAGGCACTTACTAGTGGTAGCCTGATCACCGCTCTGGCACAAACAAATGCTAATCTAGCTTAACTCAAGTGACTAACCCATTAGATAATAAATCTACCTACTCCTTAAACCCCAATTAATTAAAGCAAAGTGCCAGACGCAAATGATAACCAACCCAAAATTCCTGTAAAGTACACTGAAAGTAATATTAGTTATACAACATAAAAAACAATAGAAAACCCCGTTAATTGCAACCCAGGCTATATAAACCAGAATTAGCAATGTCGAGAGAAAATAAATCAATAGAAACAGAAATCTCACCAAACTAAATGTATAGGTAACCTAATATACTTTGAACTATAAACTGCCTGTTCCCTTCTAAGTAATCTGTAACAGAAATAAAATTAATACGTCCTAATCACTCCCATGAATACCTCTAATTCCTCAGCTGGAATTCGCGTTATCTAAACCCCAAGTAATATTTAGAATTTACAATTAAATACTTAATTTTAAATCGCGACTAGTAATTAACTTGCAATAACACTATTCAATAAATTGAAATTATAACTTGATCTCAAAAATCAACCCCAGCGAGTATGAATGAATGACATCCGTCCGTGTCAACCGACAAAATCAAAAAAAGCCCCCTCTACCGTCAGTCATCCTTTATATAGCCTACCTACTTCAATGAACTCGGTTTCTTCAAACGCTATTCTGGCTTCATTGGCCTCAGTGGCGTCTCAGCCGTCTTACAGAGCAGGCATAGTATGTCACTTTTTGGCAGCCATATTTAAATTTGAAATAATGTATGCAAATGTTCTAATATTTTGTTTTTTTAACTATATTTGTTTATACTTTCCATTTTTAACAATTAGATTATCAATTTTTTACATTTCTTTCGAGAAATGAAACCTCGCAATTCTCTATTCCAGCTAATGTTTGCACATTGTGTAGGTACTTAACTCAACTCTATGAACAAATCTTTACCTCAACCAAGATTTGAACCCGGTACCGTCAGCTTCACTAACTGAACCATTTACTATTAACTAATTATTGTTTATTTATTCTTTTGTCTAAGTATTGAGCTTTCAGATAAATATTTTTTATAGTCTTTAATGTAAAATAAATAATAATAACATTTTTATATCAATTCTTTTTTAAATACTTTGATTTAATATTAGATTTTCATAGATTATCTGGACAGACATCGTATGGACCGTTACACTACACGAAAATTCTTTGTTTTGATATTGTATAGGTATTTTTATAATGGAATTTCCTCCTTTTCCTCAAAGTTCCTCTTAAATTATTCTCAACGTAACACTAAGAAAAAAGGCGCAAAAATAAAAACGGTAAGGAAAGCAGACAAAATAAACTGAATTATATTTGAGCTTCAATTCAACCTCGGATAAGTCATCGCAATAAACTGAACCAAGGGATGACGTCGCGTTACATTAAAATGACAAATAGCAGTATAATTTGTTATGACATCTGGCTTAAGAACGGTGTTTAGTATCACAAAGAAAGACGTCAAATAAAGTGTAAACATCTTTATTAATGACCAGAAAGAAAACAAAAAAGAGAATCTATTGCACGAAAACCAGAATAACTTCTGCTTCGCAAATAGAAATCAATTCACAGTACTTTATACTATCGCAGTTATTATTCACGACGATAAAGAAAATTATAAAAAGTTATTCTGTGGTCATGACGATTGCAATGTTCTCGGAATATCGGGAACGTGTAAAATAATTTGTAACAGTAAGAACCCATCTTGTTATCTTTAGTGTCAGTTTTTTTTGTCAGTGCTAATGTATCATTTTCTCATTTGAATCACGAAACACTTGAAGAAGGGGATAAGACATTCCATTTTCCGAATGTAGTACTTGTCTTCAGCACATGGAGCACGGCCAGTAAGCATTCGTTCGGGAATAGTGTAACAATAATATTATTTAGCAAAGCTAACAAAGAACATTACGTTTCCTCTTGTTTTCCAAAAGATGCATCTCGCATCTTTTCTGTAGCACATTCAACCTCATTGCTAATAGGAGAGGGTTTAGCGTGCGTTGGCTGTTGTATTTGAGATACGTCTCTTTGTTTTTCGTTAGACAGTATTGTGATTGTAAGGAGCGCGGGAAGGACAATGGCACTCGGTTTGGTCGCCGCAGCGCAGCGATAACACTCTTTGGCGTTCTTATCGGCTGCGATTGTTCTCTATTCTCTTTGCGGTACATTTGCATTTCTATAAGGGAGTTCATTCAATTTTTGTGTAAAACAAGGCAAAGCATCTCATTGTTTGTTAATGACAGTCTGAATTGTGTAATCGTAATTGTTTAAAGCTATTCCGTTTTATTAAATATGTTATAAATGTGTATTTTTTATCATGACTTTGTTAGATATGGGCGCCGTGAAACAACTATTTTCGTGATCCTGAGAAATACCTAATGTCTTACAGTAGGCATCCACAGGCTGAGACTATGTTGATGACGTTCCAGGGGTGTGATTCTCTCAAAAACCCGGTCGGACCGTATACCTTATACCTTTGATCTCATCGACAGAAGCCAGGCTGCCAAATTGAGAATGCACGCGCTAAAATGCGTTTTGTTCCCACTTACGGATCTATTATTTAAACTCCCCGCTGCGACATTCACTCGATCGTTCGTCCGACTGCGTCTTTGAGAGAATCACGCCCCAGACCGTTTCATGAAGAGCTACCGAACACAACAGTGCCAATTCATTACGGAACTGTCGGGGCAAAACTGTCGATTTCAAATTGGAAAACTTTCTCACAGCAAAAAATAAAAGTTCTGCGAAAAAGCTTACAGGGAAACGGTGTAAAAACATGAAATGGTTTGGACAAAAATAACACAACGTTCATTAAAACAACTATCGTTAAATCAGACATGGTATCTATCTTTTTTTCCGCAGTGAGTTCTCAGCACGAGATCTTCAGCTGCTCTCGTTGCCTGAGTCCTCCATTATCTCCTCCTGCTTGGGATAATAATTTTACCCTCAACCTACAAACCAATATCACCCTAATACCCTGCCAAGACATCTCAAACTTCCCTGCTAACCTTATCACTAGATCCTCAAGTCTCCTCTCGAGATATCTTAATTTGAGTCTCAGCGTTCCGACTTAGGATTGCTTTCGGACTGAACTAGACCGAGCTGGCCTTAGGAAAATCTCGTTAAAATCCGAGACGTGTCTCTTGGCGATAGAGTTGTGTTTGAAGTGTGAGCGGTGGTCGGTATAATTAGTGTGAAGCTCTCAGATCGGCGTGTCGAGGACTCACCGAGTGCTGAGGGCGACAAGGTTGTAACGGATAGTTTACACTGCGCGAGTTTAGCTAGCTTGTGCATGCAATGCATGACTTTGTACGATGGTGGCCAGCATTTTGAAAAAGGTAAAAAGTTTGGAAATAAACTTTATGTTATTATGACAAAGATTTTTTATGATAATTAGAAGCCTGACAATGTCTTTGCCGCGGTTTGAATAAATAAATTAATTAAAGTCAAATTTAAAGTTTAGGAATCTGAGTTTTTCTTCCGGCAAGTGTGTAAAAAAAAATGAAAACCTGTAGTGCTGCTTTCTTAAAAAATGGCCTGTTTAATGACAATTTTAAAATTATACCTCAATTGTGGTATAATTACTGAAGCAAAGTTATTATTAAGTTTAGGTGCCGCTGATAAGTTCGAATGTAATTGTGGAGGGTATAACCGATGTGACTGAAGCCGATGTTGAATAGAGTGAGATGATACTAGCATTTACCTAAAGTGGAATGAATTCGTAAAATTTCCATGTTCGTTCGAGAAACTTAAAAGTAAAACTTCACAAAATTAGTCTTCAAACGTTTTAGCGTTTTTCTGTGGTTTCGTTTGAGTAAAATATAAAATACCTTTGGACAATTTTTGGACTCAAGTTATTTGTTTGTATTTAAAAACACAATTATTATGCTATTGATGAACTAGTACTGTTACCTAATCAAAGATAACTATTCAAACACAGATTTAGACAAACAATCACTGATAAAATACTCGTAGTTAGTGACGGTCTAACCGTCTCAATTAATCCGCTCGAAAGTAGCTGCCTAATAGATTGGCCAAACTGTAACCAATCGAGAGTTCAAGCAAGAACAGGTGATCGTGTTTTGTCATTCAGAATTGTGAACTATTGTGTACTGGAGGGACTATTGTATCATACTTCATTTTTTATAGCCATGTTAAATGGGATTTGAGACCCATAGCTTATTCAATAATATCTAAAACTTTTTCCTGTCAAATCCACCATTTTTTAAATTTAAATCCAGTGTGAGATTCTTCAGTTTTTGCGACACTAACGAACGGCAATTGTTTTTTCAGTATGTAAGCAAAAAATATTGTTGCACCAGGAACCTGCCAAGGAGCATTACGCTACGTTGGCGATTTTTGGAAATCGAATAATTGACGTAAGCTGATGACAGATCGCGCCGACATTTTTCACCTCTATATATTTCAATTCGATGAAAAACAGAATCTTTAGCAGCAATTTCACCTTACTGCTACTACTGCTATCTAATTTTAGATAGAAGATACCACTGAAAAACAATTGAAATAAAATAAAAAAAAACTTAAGGATTTTTCGTGACCATGACCATAAACGAAAATTACAAAATCTGACTATGATGTTCAAAATCTCCGAAACTAGTAAAAATCGCTGAACATACATAGGGGTTGAATCGATAGCTTTTAGCTGCACTAGCAGCCCTAGGCGGGATGACGTTGGTTGATGGGACACCCTGTATAATCTTACATTATGTTTTACCCACATTCATCCACATCGATGAACAAAGTCAATAGATAAAAAGATAATAAAAAGATAAAAGATATTTATTCAGTAAGTAGGCCGCACGGGCACTTTTACACGTCAAGAATCTACCAGCGCTCTGCCGAGAAGAAACGCCGCAAGATACTCAGCAGTCAGTTGTTTTTCAACCATATTTAATACTACAATGATACTACTTAGTTTAGCATTATATAAAGCTATAAATATGAAATTAAATAAAATATCTAATAGCATGCGTAGTTCAGCAGGAAAACATGTCAAAAATATTACGAGAGATACGAGTACTAAGGGCGAAAAGGAAAAAACAACAAGAAATAGGGACCGTTTCGGTACCTGAGTTATTTTAATATTTTATAATTACGAAGCCACTCTGGACGGATATCAAGATTTTTCCTGTTTCCTCCACGTTAATTGGAATTTTATTTAAAATTTCGGGCATGCTGTACGCATCAATATTGCTGTCGTTTTCAAATTAGACCAGAAATTAAATTGAGAAAACGATGACACCTGTTGACATTTCTCTTTCACAATTACATACATACATACATACATAAACTCACGCCTTTATTCCCAGAGTGGGGTAGGCAGAGCTACAGAATTACCAACAACTCTAAAAACTTGTTAATAATTCTGTAACCACATTTTGCACTTTTAGGCTAAGATGTTTACCAGTGTATTAGTGACAGGTTGCAAGCCGATCGCCTAACAGTACTGTACGCCTTTATTCCCTTAGCCGTCTCTTACGACATCCACGGGAAGATATGGAGTGGCACTATTCTAACCCGGCAACCACACGGGTCCACACGGGTCCACGGGGTCACGGGTCTTTCACAATTAAAAACAAATAAATATAAGAATGACTCTCTTTTGAATGAAATCCATTTAACGCTATATTTAAAAAAAAAAACGAATTAATAAACGTAACAATAAACTCACCTGTAATCTCTAAAGAAACAAATGAATTTAAACCTGCACGGCATTTACATGCAAACAGCGGTAGTGTGGAGCAATATTTGCGAAAAATTTCCCTCCGTTCTCCGAGCCGGCTCTTATTACCGCCATTTGTGTTCATTTACATAAAATTGTCGAAAACTCGTCGAAATTAACGTATTCTCTTACATCTGCTTATTATAATTAAATTAATATTGCGAGGGAATAATCACGTCATAACGCGTTTAATACATTCGCTGCCAAAATAAACATTCGTCGAATTCATTGCGTGAGGTGTTTTTAAAACCTGCACCTGTTGCACCTGTTGCAACCTGTCACTAATACACTGGTAAACATCTTCGCCTAAAAGTGCAAAATGTGGTTACAGAATTATCAAAAAGTTTTTATAGTTGTTGGAAATTCTGTAGCTCTGCCTACCCCACTCTGGGAATAAAGGCGTGAGTTTATGTATGTATGTGTATGTTTTTAAAACTTAATTAATAACTTACAAGTATCCATGGATATGACGATCTAGCGTAATTCGACACGAGTCGGACAAGAAACACGAGTCGATACGTGGGGATTCACTTATGAGTTTCTTTATTTTTGTGCACATCCTTGTAATCTTGCCTATCCTCGTACAGTTTCCTCAATCATGGTCAGGTTAACTGGAAGAGATCCCTTAAAGGGATAAGTTCGCCTCTGTACATGTTAATCTTAAGTTTATGTACGAATTTACTTGTAATTGTTTTTTTTATTGTGCAATAAAGAGTTTACATACATACATACATACATACATACATTTAATGTCGGACGCCGACCCATGTCTTTGGAATTGGTAAATTATTATAGTTATGGCTTTTGTTGTTTACTGACCATTAGTTTGAACCTCAGTTAATGTCCTAAGAAAATTGCAATGAGTAATAAAATTGGATAAGAACTTTTCATTTTCAATAGGTCAATTGTATAGGAAAAACGCAAGCGTTCCTATAAATTTATGTGGCAATTACTGTACGTGTAGAGCTATAATTATACGTAAAAAGCTATCATATGTATGTATATTGCTCGACAGTATTTCTAAAGAATGTTTTTGGAATGTTCTTTACGCTCAATGTATCCGCCTCAAAAGCTTACAAACAGTTTCTTAAAGCATTTCTTCGTGTTCAGACATGCTCGCTTCTTGACGCGTTCCTCAAAAGTGTTTAGACGCTGACTTTATGTACCTACAGCAATAGTAATATATTAACCTGTACTAGAGACGTGGCTGTTTGTTTAGCTAAGTGTTGACTCAGATAATATAATAATGCCGTTATTATATTACAATATAATACCTGGAACCGGGGTCCGGAGCACTTTTTACGATCCAGGATACTTGAAATATGGTATTCCTACCACCTTATAAAAATCTACTATTAGGTTCTTGCGGTGTTTTTTCTCAGCAGTGGTCTCTTCTTGGGAAGCACTGGTAGATTCTTGACGTGTAAAAGTGCTCGTGCGGCCTACTGCTGAATAAATGTCTTTTATCTCTTTTTTCATGTATAACCTTGTCGCAGTGTACAAAACTAACAAAATTAGGAGGTAGTATAATATTTTTTTACAGTAGACATTAAAACGTTGAATTTATTGACTATCTTACTACAGAGCTACTTCCGTTGTGAATAAATAAGGCCCACTTCTTGTGTATAATGCAGAAGTTGATGTTGCCCATCCCTCATGTTTGAGGGAGGGAACGGCACATCGATGTGAACAATGTGGAAATTATATAATATTTCTTCTTTTATTTACATGTAAATACCTTTCCATTCCACTTTGAATTAAATGTAAAATAATTTCTATTAATGTTTGTCATCAATATTTGCCCAACTATTGCAGTTTTAAGAGCAAAGTTTAATTGATTTTACCGTGAATCAATTTACTTACTATGAGTTATATTTTGTTAAACAAATATTGGTCGTTTCCAAAAAGTCTTAAGTTGCCGCTGACTAAAATATTTGAGACCAATAAAATCAAAAGGCGAAATATGGTTCTCCTGTTTACGAAATAATTCTGGCGAGTTTGAAATGTAAAATAAATCTGTTCAGGCGGACACCTTATCTAACTTCTAAGAGCTGTATTAAAACGTTCGCTAAGTACTAGCTCTACTAACTTTTTTATGTTCTTAACAACGTAACGTCCTAAAAACGTCGTAGAAAAGCAGTAAATCATAGACTTAGATACCCAGACAAATGTACGTTATACTACACGTGTTGGCGAGGGTGATTTATGTCACAGCGGCCGGCGGGAACGTCTAGATTCTATATTTCTGCCGCCGCCGCGTCGCGCCGGCAAAGAGAGGACTTCACTTAGTGCCGTAACTACAGCTATTGAAACTTTTGAAAGGCCTGAAACATGTTTAGGACTGTAATTTTGCGCCATTTATCAACGAGATTTGATTTTTAATGGTACCAGGCTAACGAGCATAATTGCTCCTATTGGTGGGCTTTGATACTTATCAAATCAAATCAAATCAAAATCATTTATTTCAGCCATCTTTGGACCATAATAATAACAAAGTGTTAGTTAACAAATTAAATACACTTATGGACAGTGGACGCTTAATCTCAAGATTATAAATGCTGTTTCTTTTATACGACTATAGTGGCAAACAAGCGGACGGTTCGCCTGATGTAGTGTTCGCATTGTTGTGTTCTGGCTTGGGGATAAAACAGCCGGTGAAATGACTAGCATAGAGGCATTCCATCTTAGTCCTCAGGGTTGGCAACGCATTTGCAGTCTTAGGATTGCATTGCAGTCTTGTGAATGCGAATGTCTATGGGTCACAGTTTCCACTTACCATCAGGTGGCCTGTGTGCTCGTTTGTCTTCTCTATGCCATAAAGCATGCGCGTTGCCGACAATTTAAAAACCTTTTTACTTCCCTCTTGCAGGATATGTCACCTGGGATACTTGCCTTGACCTATCTTTTATGGAGGTCTCTTCTATTATAAATCTTGCCTGGAAGAGATCGCTATGAAGCGATAAACCCGCCTCTTGTTTACAATGTTTTTAACATAATACATTTTACTACGAGTACTACTTTGTAACAAAATAATCCTAGTAGTTTTTAAACACGACTTATCTAAACATGAGTATACACAAACATTGCAAGAAAAATAGAATGTAATAAATGACAACGTATGTCGCGTAACAGCGATGGGATAATCGCCTCTCGGGCAACATTAAAACATTAAAAAAATCTAAAAAATCTTTAACGGCCACTTTGGTGACTCCCGTGTTAAAAGCTTTGGGTCCTCGGCCTCCCGGCCCCGGGGTGTGGTAGCAGATTACTAATACGTAACAATATGGCCGTTAAAAGGTTTTTGAAATGAACACATACTTATAAAAAGCTTCACTGACATTTATATTGTCGTACCTAATACGAGTACAACATTGAGAGTTATCAAAAACAATCGTTATATAGTTTCAAAGACTAAAATCTTACTTTGAATGGTTTACTATTAGATCAACATTTCGAAATCAAACGAAGAAAGAAACAATAATATTGAATAAAAATATACAAACTACTTTAATATTTCCTCAATAACCACGCATTCAAGTACTCGTATTTTTTATTTCCATTTGATTGTTAGTTCAGAATTTAATTCAGTACGAGTGTGTAGTACCATAATAGTACCATTGTGTAGGTAATTTTTTATAAAAATCCTGAAATATTTATAGTTATAGAAAAAAAACATCGGGTTGGCAAATGAAATGGTTGGGAAACGATACATTAGCCATTCTGCCAAAAGGAAGAGAACCAGCAAAATAATTGCAAAATTTATAAATAGTAAAATGCACGTCTTGCCCTGGCAGAATTAGACGTGGTTTTGCACTAATGCTTGTATAATTTAATATTTTCTCTCAATTTGGTGCCTATTTTCTTGTTTAACATTGCGTTCCGCTGTCTAAAAATTCTGCAATGCTATGTAAAATCACACAAAAATCCCAACTTCGACACAAAAGGTATATATGTCTCGGGTCCATTCGACCGGCACACCGAACACAATACGTGGAATTGTACAGATATAACTGGATCAAACCAATTTGCCTTTTCCGTCTGTATACCCGATACAAAAAGCTATATTTTTGCCGTATTTTACCTCAATTCCAATAGTGGAATGTGCTGGTTTCCTTTTGTTGATTACTGCGCCCGCATTTTCAGAATTTTAAAACGATACGATCATGTTGCGAGCAAGTCTATTACAACTAGCTATGTTCCATCGATGAATATAAACGCTTAGCAGTTTGACATCATACATAAATTTGCCGGGTTACACATTTTACACGCATCATTATTCGTGTCACGTGGGAAAATGTATAACATGGCTAATTTACATATTAGTATGCAAACTGCTAAACATTTAAATTACTTAATTGTAGGTGCCTTTTTTTGTTCAAACCTTTTTTAAAAGTACCTAGTTCTGCTAGTGTTATTAGAAAATTAGAGTATTCGATGAGTCGCTCTCCCTTTAATCTCTTGTAATTCTAGGAACCCGAACCGGTTCGCTATGACAGACAGACATCTGTTTCTCTATATTTAATAATAATACAGCAATAACTAGAACATAATAGGAAAAAAATACGAAACATAATATACATGTCAAAAGATGTAACAGAAAATTTTAAAGGAAACCACCAAGTATATACTTAAATGATTGTTGGAGACATTTTTTGTGTGGTCTGGCTTAACCGGGTATTTTTTAAATAGTAGCTACAATTGAATACTTGGTGCACTCTAAATGTAATGGCACGCCGCAGCCGCGACTGCAGCCGCATCATGCACCTGAATTGAATCAACTAGAGTGGATTGCACTAATGTGCAGTGTGCAAGGCGCGTCTCGCGGCTGGTGTTTAAAGTTGCAGGTAGGAACTAACTCCGCTGGCTTTAATGTGCTGTAATGCTAACGGGTAATACGAGTCTGCAAGAGACAAGTTTTTGATTAAAATTTCAACGTGAATAAAAAATGAATTAGTCTAAGTGTATCTCATTTAAGACTGCGCCGAGCGTACGCCGGATGTACAGTGGCGCCCTCATTACTATTATTGTGATATCTAATAAACTACTTTCTAGAAGGTTTTCGTACTACAAATGAAAACACAACTTAAAGAGTATATCTTTTTATAGTGTGAAGGAGTTTTATAATAAATAATTTAATTTATATAAGTATAATGGTAATAGCATATATAAGTAAAGGGGACATATTAAATTGAATAAAAGTATTTTTGTTTAGGATTAAGAATTCAGTTTAATGTTTTATTGTTTTGATAATTATTTTAATATTTAATTTTTAATGTATTTTTTGACCTGTGCTTTTATGCAATAATTTTTTTTGATTTGATTTGATTATCACATAGTTTAATAACAATTCACCTTCGAGTTATCAACTTAACGGAAAAAAGTAGCTACCTCAAAGGGTATATTAAAGTTTGTTAGATATCCCATAAATTGTGTTTTTACTTGCGCTACAAAAAAATATCGTTTGATTGCAAGGAAACTCTTTAGTTAATTAGAAAACACAATAATAGTAATGAGGGGGCCACTGGACGCTCGACGTTTGCTCGATGCAGTCTTAACATGACGGGTGCTGTGTTTTGGTGTGGGGATAAGACAACCGGTGCAATTACTAGCTTATAGGTATCGCATCTTAATCTTTGCAGTCTAAAAATTGCTGTTTGAATTATTTAAACGTCTATGAATCTCACTTTCCTTCCTATAGTTTTTTAGAAGTTTTACTTCAGCCAGTGACAAGGGGAACAAAACCAATAGCGTAAAAAAACATTGAGCAAGCACTCTTCACAAACAAACAACTCACGGCACACATCTGAGTGTGTTTGAATTGAGACTAGGATATCCGACGATTGTCAGGCCGACAGCTGCCGAGCACAGGCTACTAGGATATAGGTTAACTAAATTGAAATTCGAATATTGGATTTTTTATAACGGAAATAGGACGGAAATAAACTACCTGAAAAAAATCACATTATTCGATTTTTTAATTACATTACCAAATTCGGAGAAGTAACCCTAAACAGCCATTTTTACTAGCTTCAGAAGTGTTTGTGCCGCTATAGTAAAATAACGATATATTATTTATTTAAATGATAATAATTCTGCTATCCATAAAACACACGATGGTTAAATAATGTGATGCAGTTGCCATTGTGACTTATTAACAAACTGTTCTATTTTATTTCTTCTATTTTATTCTATTTTACCCGCGTGGTTGCCGGGTTAGAATAGTGCCACTCCATGTCTTCCCGTGGATGATGTAAGAGACGACTAAGGGAATAAAGGCGTGTAGTACTCCAACTGCAACCTGTCAATAATACACATCTTAGCCTGATTGTGGGAAATGTGGTTACAAAGTTTTCAACAGATTTTTGGAGTGGTTGGTAATTCTGCAGCTCTGCCTACCCCACTCTGGGAATAAAGGCGTGAGCTTGTGTGTGTGTTAAATTGTATATTTTTCTTAATATTTTTTAAAGGGTTTACTTCTTTAATATGCTATAACTTTAATGTCAGGACATAATAAATGAAGTAAATAAATGAATGTGTAGTATTCTAAAGTATGGATAAAGTAAAACGTACGTTTTATTTCAATACTTAAGGGTTTAATTCCATTATTCTTGAAAGACAGCAACTGTAATTGACCCTTTTGTTCCAGACGTGAGCGAAATAAAAACGAGCAAAACATCCGATCCATCAAAAATCTCAGGGCCCACCTTTGGAAATATAATAATACAATTTACACTATCTCCATCGCTTTTTTCATAACACTTACGAGTGACGAGTAAAAAGGATGGGACACCCGAAGTTTTGAACGGAGTGCGTCATGATACCGGCCAGGATTGAGATGCGACGCACACGAGCCGCGAACACGCTTGGACATGTCCGAGCCCGTCCGGAATGTCCACGGATACGGATGCGGGGTGGTGGCAGAGTGGTAGTATTCTTATACGCTCTACGGTAAGTTCGGTCGGTCGACTTAGCTTGTTTCTCCCCGAGGTAAAATAACTAGCCTTTTTTAATTACCGCATCAAAAAATAATGATGTTACCATGTTTTCAGCCTAAGCTCAGTTACACAGCTCATATTTTAGCTAAGTTGTATGAGATTTGGTCGACCCATTCAAGTTCAAAATTATAATGAAAAGTACCAAAAAAGAACACCCTATTTTATAATGCCCCAAATTGGGTGCAAACTTTTAGACATACGTGGCCAGACGCTGATTTTTATAGCACAAAAGAACTCCATGAGCACACTCGCTACTGGAAGTAAGTGAAATTTGATATTCACGAATATTTTCAATCTCAAATACAACTAAAATAAACACAACATAAAATAGCAATGTCAGCCTCCACACTAAAACTTAGCAGTACAAATTGTTCCTCTTCATCCCCGGGTCAAGCCAGCCTGGTTCGACCTAAAGCCGCCTGCGAACAGAATAACCACAGCGGTCAACATTATCATCCAATATTTATAGAGCTCTGGTTTCTGCGGACGCTCGGATGCTTTTCTATGCAAATGAGGGATTGCCGTGCACGTCTTCTGGGCGGAGTCACATTTATAACGGTGTGCCAAGAGTTAGGTTTGTTTTCAGCCGGTGAAACTCTTGTGGCTGGGTTTTTATTCATGGTTTTGTATAAGTAAAGCTAGGTTAAGTATTTTTCCTACTCCTGTACTTTTATCTGTCATTTATATAGTCACGAACACTAATATAAGAACATACATAATATGTCCGCAGAATAATCCAGAGAAAAGTCTATCTTGTCTAGGCCCCAAAACAGCACTTGTGCGTTTTTGAGATAAAACGATACGGCCAGCTGCCAAAGCTTAGCGTTGCACAATCGATTTAATCATATTTTAACGATTGTGAAATACATACATACATACATACATAAACTCACGCCTTTCTTCCCAGAGTGGGGTAGGCAGAGCTACAAAATTTCCAACTATAAAAACTTTTTGATAATTCTGTAACCGCATTTTGCACACTTAGGCGAAGATGTTTACCAGTGTATTAGTGACAGGTTGCAAGCCCATCGCCTAACAGTACTACACGCCTTTATTACCTTAGTCGGCTTTTACGACATCCACGGAAAGATACGGAGTGGCACTATTCTAATCCGGCTACCACATGGGAAATAGGGACTATAAATCACCTAATGTTTTGAGAAATGATTTCAGTTACCTGATTGGTCGATTTTAAAATAGCTGTATTCTGGTTGGTTGATACGAAATACAAAGTTTTAAAGTTTTTTAAATTAGTTAAAGAGAAACACGTACCTAAAAGAACCTATCGTTCCGTTTGACAGTCGATGTGTATTGTGATTGGTGGATTTAATTTGGTGAAGTATTCTGATTGGTCAAATTAAAATGTTATGGAATTGTAAATAATTCTATTTTCCATTCCGTCAATTTAAAAACAAAGTAAACCATAGACACATATTTTGTCATTTTCTTGTTTCCCGCTCGTTTGTTGTTCTTTACTTCGTTCGTTCGTTTGTAAGTTTTTTCGCTTAGTTTTGCATTTTATTTGAAACCTAGTCGTAGAAAAAGTATTGTATGCAACGGTGTATAACTAAGTCAAAAAACACTCGTGGCGCTTACCTTTACGATGTTCGCCTTCGGCTCACATCGTAACACACGCCACTCATATTTTTTGACCTCTCTTATACAACTATTGCATAAACTACTAATGTCATTGTTACCTACGTTAAGCAATGACTGAACGTTTCTTGCGGTACTTCTCAGCAAGGCAGTGGTCTCGTGGAAGCGCTAGTAGTAGTAGTAGTAGTAGTAGTAGAAGGGCCCGTGTTATTATTTAGTAGGCCAACTTACGACATTAACATCTTTGATAAAAAAAAACTATATTGAAAAAGGTACCTCTATGGAATCTCTAATCGTCATTTATCCTAATGCATCATTTGTCCGAATTTCCATTTATCCTAAAGCCACTTCTGCTTACATTTTAAAACTTTTTAGTATTGTTATGCAAACCAAACCCAACCAAACCGCAGATGTAATTGGAAAACTTAAAAAGTTTCCTGTCTCACCTGATAACCAGTTTAGGGTAAATGAAAATTTGGACAAACGATTTGTTAGAACAAAAGTTGATAAGGATTCTGTGGGACACCCATTGGAAAAACCATACGACATCGTATTTCTTCGAAGAAGTTCGTATTAATCTTGCTTTCTAGATTAATTTATCAAAGGATATAATACTGAAGCCGGCTGAGGAAGCAACGTAAATACGAGCTTATCCGACTGGTGTACCGATCAGTGCGTTAAATGTGATGTATGAACTACTTTTCTCTTATGAACAAGTTGTTCGTGACTTTCGAGCGAAGGGTCGTGACCTTAGTGGTCAACTCGGAGAGTTTTGTGACTTAAACGTGTGTGACTGCGTTACCTTTGTACGCTTATTCTAAAGCTAAAGCAGATTGAATTTCATGACATTAATGACGTAGCCATTGCTGTTAAGAACGAGTTAATTATCTCGAGGTTAATTGTAGAGGTATTGTTCTCTTTTTCCTTTTATAGTTTAGTTTAGTTAGTTTATATTTATTCATCAATGTAATATTACAATATTAATTGCATTGCATGTCAAAAAATACGAAATTACAGTGAAATCGTCGAACATAAATACTAATAAACAAAGAATACAAAAATAAATAATAATTATAACAACAAAAATTACACATCTTATAAAATAGTCACTCGTCCGATGTCAATAAGTATAATGTAAATAAAAAAAAGGCAACACAATAATAAAATAAATTTACATTTACGTGGATATATTCATCCACGGAGTATAATGGATTATCCAATAAAAGGTTTCTCAGCTGATGCTTAAATGCTTCGTCGTCGGTATACAAAAAGTGTTTACATACATACATGCATTCATACAGCGGTAAGAGTATTTTCCTCCGGTCAAAACCAAAGTTCGATTTAGAGTATAAGCGCAGCGTGTCTCTGCCGGCGAAACCCAATTACACCACGGAACAACCATCGATTCTCCGAAGGTGCTCCCGCCCGGCTCGACTTTGATTTGGGTGCGTTCTCTTCGTCAATAATAAAACTTGCGGGAACTATGAGAATAAATACTACCAGAAGCGACTCTAGCGGCTGTTACCTGGGTAGTGATTCTGTAAACAACGCCGGTCGTGCGGACTGTCGAGTGATATCCAAGCGGCGAGATTAAGTAGTCCCGCCAGTGCGAACAAAACACATTGTAGCGCGTGCATTTTCAATTTAGCAGAACGATAGGTCGAACGTATAAGGCTGCTTAATTGAAAATGCACGCGCTACAATGTGTTTTGTTCGCACTGGCGGGACTACTTAATCTCGCCGCTTGGATATCACTCGACAGTCCGCACGACCGGCGTTGTTTACAGAATCACTACCCTGACTGTTTGAAAATAAGATACATTAGTATCCGATATGGAGCTATTCTCCATAGTTCAACCATGTTTATTAAATTTAAATATTGGACACCTCGGTTGTCGAAATTGCGGTAAAAAAGCTACGTCCACATCTAGTTAGGACTAAGTAGCAAATATGACCAGATTTCTTTGCGGCTTCATCTCGATCTGACTAGGTACTTCGCTTTGTGCCTAGATCGCAATACGACCAGACTACATCTCAAAAAGTCAGAGTTGCAAAATAACCACTTCGTTTGCGTAACTAGGTAGGTTAGGTTCGTTAGGTAACTTCAAATGCCCGCCACGCGGGGCTCCGCGACATTGCTAAGACAGATATAATATGAAAAAAATAATGTGGTAATGTTGCGACTTAACCTTTTTGAGATCTAGGCACAAAGCGATGTAGTCACAAACCTATCTGGTCGTATTAACTACCTATTTATATGTAGTTATATCGAGATGTGGACGGAAAGCTTCTATTTTGAAATCAGGGCCATTCGTTCAGCCTCTATGAGGGAACAAAGAACCATACATACTGGGGCGCTATTCCACTCGGGCTAAGTCTATTTGCTTTCCACTTTTCCTTTTTTTTCACCTCCCTCACAATTGACAAGATTTCATATTTTCAAGACTTTAATTTTATTCGTTTTATAGATATTGTTTGGAAGGAGAAAGACACTAATAGTTTTAAATTTTCTCTAGAATGAATAATTATTTAATTATTAATTTATTAAGATGTACTTATTCTAAAAGGGCGTAACTTCATTTCTACGACACAATGGACATATTACGTTAGTCCAATCTGTATATAAAAAAGTATCATGTCAACCGATAAAGGGCCACTTGCACGAAAAGTTTAACCCTGGGTTAAGACACTAACTCGAGTTAAAATTACAGTTTTCGTATGAATCTGACGTCTACTAACTCGAGTTAGTGCCTTAACCCAGGGTTAAATTCTGCGTGCAAATGGCCCTAAGTCTCTATCCATCTGTCAATAGTGTCAATGTCTAATTTGAAGTATGACAGCTTTTTTTCTCGTGAAAATGGCAATGGTATTATATCTATTCAGGCATAGTATTGGTAAAACTCGATATTTTTATTAACTTACTTGTAATTTTGAAAATAAAGAATAATAAATCTAAATAAATATCTTGCCGTGTTCAGGAGGTAAAACCCTTTCGATTCGTATAGTAATTTGCAGGTGTCACCAAAATGAAATGTTGTCAATTCTGGGGAACCTGTGTTTACACCAATAGCGAAGTCAAAAGAAATATCGGCCGAATTCCAAATAATTCCATCATGATTATAATAATATGGATTTGTGTAACACATAGACAAAATATCAAAGCTAGCAGGAGGGTTTTACTACGTTGCTTTTGGTTGGATTTTGTTTTAAAAAGCGTTGCCAGAATACCGAACAGATTTAAACAATGTCAACAGCCACGTTCTGAATGGAAAAAAAGACAAATAGTCGTGGTCTAAATTGAAACTATCGAGTTTCAATATAATTGAATGTTAGCAGACTACAAATGCAAATAACGTGTCATATGTCACGCCCCGAAACTAGGTTAGTTATTCTAGAATCGTCTATCACAAAAAAACTTTGAGTGGATATGTGATTTTTTGGCCGGCGAGAAAATGTACGCGACTTGTTTGCTGATGATTTGACATGGGTCGGACGGACGGGCGAGTGAATGTCCAAGCGGCGAGTTTAAGTAGTCCCGTCAGTGCGAACAAAACATATTTTAGCGCGTGCATTTTCAATTTAGCAGCATGGTTTCTGCCGATGGATCGAACGTATAAGGCTGCTTAATTGAAAAAGCACACGCTAAAATGTGTTTTGTTCGTTCTGACTACCTAAACCCGTCGCTGTGATTTCGCTCGTTCGTCCGCACGTCCGTCGTTTTTGAGAGAATAACATTCCTGTTAGGTAAAAGTATAATTTCTTGCCATCTTGGCCGCTAAGTAGCAGTGTTCTTTCTATTTTGCTTCAGTGTGGGGTCAAGGTAACCAAGGCGAGGTAAGGCGACCTTTGTGTGCTCGTTTGCCTTCACCACGTCATTAAAAAAACAATGGAGCCATTAACACTAAGACATGTAAGATCGTATCGAGTCGAATTATATCCGAAAAATTATCTGTATTAGATAATGAAATCATTATATTATTATAGTTGATGTAGGGAGTTAGCACCAGTATTGGACACTTAACCGTTAATTTAAAGATCATACATTAAAAACACATACATTGATTGAAAAGGGCATGCTTCGATGGTTCGGTCATTTGGAAAGGATGGATGAAAGGAGATTGACGAAAGAGATATACAGATCGATAGTGAGTGGACGGGTCGGAAGGGGCCGCCCTAGGCGTACTTTTTCAAATCCGTCCGTATACGTCTATAAATAAAATTTATTGTTGCAAAACAAATGAATAACCCTTATCTTCTGTTAAATAAGAATGAAATGTCTATCATTGGTACTTGTCCATTACTGGTTCCACCACCCTGGAGTGACTGTGTTCACATACTTACCTAAAGTTCATCATCATCATCATCAGCCTATGTTAGTCCACAGCTGGACATAGGCCTCTCCCATTGCACGCCAACGAGCACGATTCGTGGCCACTCTCATCCAGCTCTTGCCAGCCACCTCGCGAAGATCGTCACTCCACCTAGTCTGAGGGCGTCCTACACCACTAAATAGTGTAGGACTATAGTTAATTTCATATTATTGCTAACAGCTTCACATTGCATCTTTTCTACTCGATAATACCGTATTGCCTTTGACATGTTATCGTATTGTCAACGTTACGATAACTCATACTTACTCAACAGTAATAGCGGCCTAGTTAAAATCAATACGATAACATGTCAAAGGCAATATGATTTTGCCAAGTAGAATAAAGGCTGGACCTTCACAGAAGTTCATCATCTAATGGTATTTACTCCGCAGCTGAGCGGCCAATATCGGGCGCGTCTCCAGCCGTCCCGCGGGGCGCCTTTGATGACGCTCTACGTTATTTTCATACGCGGCACAGTGGGGGGCAAAAATGCAGTACGTCAGCAGCTAATGATAGCGTTGTTATTATATACTAGTGAGCCGCCCTCGCTACGCTTCGGTTTATGAGTATGATATATAGCCTTCCTCATTAAATGGGCTATCTAACACTGAAAGAATTTTTCAAACCGGACCAGTAGTTTCTGAGATTAGCGCATTCAGCCAAACAAACAAACAAACACACAAACAAACAAACAAACTCTTCAGCTTTATAATATTAGTATAGATGTAGCTTATTAAGATCCAAAAGTGGTAAGGGACTTTCTTGGTCCACAATACAACTAGGTAATAAATACCTGGGGGTTTACCACGATGACATACTAAAACAGTTCAGTTTAGGTTGAGAGAAAGGGACAGAGCTGTATAACTGCTATAGCTCTGTCGTTTTCTCTCAACCTAAACCGAACTGCTTAAGTATTTCATGGTGCGCTCGAAATTGACTTACATAATTTGAGTCACACATGACTACATAGTATAAAAACAAAGTCACTTCCCGCTGTCTGTCTGTCTTTCCCTATGTATGCTTAGATCTTTAAAACTACGCAACGGATTTTGATGCGGTTTTTTTTAAGATTGAGTGGTTTAAGAAAAAAAAATTTATGTATAATAAATTTTGTTTTGTGTAAGGGTGTTACAGAAATATCACGTAAATGAAAGCGAAGCGAGGGCGGGTCGCTAGTTTTTAATAAAACAGTAAGTAATTTAAATAAATAAAAAAAACCAAATCACACTGCCAATCCATTTGTTTTGTTCCTCACAATTATCGGCACGAAACGTGGCCATTTCGATTCATATTCGTTTTTAAAAACAAAGTCGAGGACAAAGACAAACGAAACTCACACTAGCACTGACTGTTTCAACCGGAGATAGTTCCGTGCAAAAGTTTAAAGTGTTTTAATCTTGTTAATATAAGTCATTTTCAAGAATGTTATTATTTTGTATAATTTATATTCTTTTACCTACACACATAGGTATCACAAGTTCTTTATTATGCGTTCAAAACCTGTAGGAAATGACCAGTATTTTTACAATCAATTTTACTATAAGAACTTTCTTGTCTGTGGTAATAGGTAAAATCTGTACTGTCTCGCTGACGTTCGTTTCATATAACCACACTCGTGTTTTAATGCCTCTCATTATGCATCAGTTGCATAAACTACTATGGTCAGGAATTTCCCAGCGCCTGATAGTCATACCTGCGTTGGCTGGACGGCTAGCAAATGCTGAGTTGAGACCGTTTAAGCAACAATTTATCTCTGTCTTTTTCTTATTTGTATCTAGTAATGTAATTTTATATTGTTGTGATCAAATGTCTTATTATATTTATCTTTACAGAAACACAATGGAGTCCACAACCACCATCTTATCTTTTAACAGGCATTCCACCTTAGTCCTCAAGGTCAGCAACGGATTTGAAGTCTTGAGATTGCAATCATGATAGTTAAAATATGTATGGGTCTCAGGTGGCCTGTGTACTTGTGTGCCCTCTCCGTCCCATACAAAAGGTATTGCTTTACGTTCTACTACCAACCTTAATGTTATAGTGACATAAGTCTCGAAGAACCAAGCCGATATTGTAGGCGGTAAAAACCATGCAATCTTTGACCTGTTATCGCATTGTTAACGTTTTGATAGCTCTTATTTATTTGAAAGTAATGACGGACGAGTTAAAATCCATAACAGGTCAAAGACGGTATCGTTTTTACCACCTAAAATAGAAACACAGTACTTGCTCGAGGCCTTACATACATACATACATTAAATCACGCCTGTTTCCCAGAGGGGTAGGCAGAGACTACTTCTTTCCAAATGCTACGATCTTGATAAATTTCTTTCGCTTTTTCCACATTCATACATCGAGTCATGCACGCACGTCGGTTTCGGGTACTTAAGATTCGGCCCTTTTCCAGTATTTCACCGATTTGACTCGTAAAAGAACGCCTAGGGCGGCCCCTTTCGACTCGTCCACTCACTTTCGATCTGTATATATGTATATATATCTTGCTCGAGGCTTTTTAAGTTGCATTTCTTGCACTCCCCATCAATACCCTCTTTCTTCTTCTTGATTCCTCTCCACTCCTTGAGGCAGGCAGTCAGCTCCACGTACAACTGCTTACCTCTCGCCAAACGGAATAGCTCTTCAACCATAGCACCGTCTGTCCAGTTCTTAGTATTCCCGAGCCATAACGTCTTGTGGCTGCCAACGCCTCTTTTTCCCTGAACGTTGCCATGACAATTAATTGTTTTAAGCATCGCTTTTTTCTGAGAATATTACCTTATAACTAGCGGACTTGCGAAGCGGACTTGATTAAAAATTGATTTTTATTTGTAAATGTAAGTATTATCATGGTATGATTACATACGAGTACTATATAAGCTCACGCCTTTATTCCCAGAGTGGAGTAGGTAAAGCTACAGAATTACTAACAATTCCAAAAACTTGTTAATAATTCTGTACACATTTTGCACAATTAGGCTAAGATGTTTACCAGTGTATTAGTGACAGGTTGCAAGCCCATCGCCTAACAGTACTACACAGCCTTTATTCCCTTAGTCGTCTCTTACGACATCCAAATGATAAATTATAAATAAATATGAATATAAATGGTATGATTACTAAATACACAAACAACTTTGTTTGTTTGAACCTCGGCATTAGAGACGCGAGGTAATGATTGTTAAAACGCAGTTATAAGGTCATATCTACCTGTACCTACCGTTGTTTTTATTACTTTATTGTGATATACAGCTTTGTCTAACTGTGTTTATTTTTGAGTGACATGATAAACCAAAGACAACCTGATGTTTCCCTATCGTTGGGCGACTTATTTATCCATGTTAATAAATCAATTGACCAAAGAAAATAAACCGGTTACTAGCTAGATGAGACAACTTGATTATATTTACGCAGAAATAAACTTCTTAACGATAAGGGTTCAGAATCTTTAAGTAAGTATAATTATAGTATAAAACGAAGTCACTTCTTTCTGTATGTAAGTTTATATCTTTGAAACTACGCAATGGATTTTAATGCAGTTTTCATCAATAGGTAGAATAATTCAAGAGGAAGGATAAGATGTATAATAAATACTGGATTATGTACAGGTGAAATAATTTCCCTCAAAAGAGGGATTATTGTATGTATGTATGTATGTAAACCCTTTATTGCACATAAACAATAACGACATTTTTGCAAACAAATTCTGTTGTATTGTTTGTTTTTCTTCATGGAAATAGCTACTAAAGGGCCACTGACGGATGCAATATGGTGACGAAAGCATAATAATGGATAAGAATTTTAAGAAATAATGGTGAAGTGTCAATACGAATACGCCCCTCTAACGTCTCTTGACATAGAGAGGTAATTTTCGTATATAAGCGGATACTAAACTATACAAATAATGAACTCAAAATACGTAAAGTAGAAAAAAAATATGATTGTTTCCTCCAACGATACAATTGTAAATTTTTTTTGAAAAGATGTTCTCCTTTTTAGGGTTTTGTACAAACTAGGAACCCTTAAAGTTTCGCCGTGTCCGTCCGTCCGTCCGTCCGTCCGCAGCCTAGCTCAAAAAGTCTTAGTACTAGAGAACTGTAATTACATACATACATACCTTCACGCCTGTCTCCCAATAGGGTAGGCAGAGATTATGGAACGCCAGGTGCACCGATCTAAACACACAATTTTCGCTTCCTCTACATTCATCAATCTCTTCATGCACGTACGGCGGTTTCGGGTGCTTTTGATTTGGCCCTTAATCAGTACATCGCGAATCTGATCACTGTAGGTCCGTCTAGGTCGTCCCCTACGGACATCTCCGCTCATTCTCACTCGCCATATATCTTTCGTAACTCTTTTTTCATCCATCCTTTCTAAATGACCAAACCACCTTAGCATACCCTTTTCGATTTTAGTCACTACATCTTCTTTCAATCCACATCGTTCTCGGATCTCACTATTTCTTACTCTATCTATCATTCTAACTCCACACATACTTCTTAGAGCTCTCATTTCAACTGCATTAATCCTACTTTCGTTCTTCTTCTGCCATACCCAAGATTCACTACCATACATCAATGTTGGCGTCAATACTCCCTGAACAATGGCAAGGCGAGCTTTGCTCGATATGACCTTGTTTGCCAAGATTGAGTGTAGCGCCCCATTGATTGCATTTGACTTGGTGCAATATGAGGTACTGTGGAAAAAATTGTATGAGGACACCAGTCTGCCTCAATCCTATATTTCAATATTAAAGTACTGGTACTCTCATCAGCAGAACTATGTTAAGTGGTCAGGGGAGCTGTCGAGTATGTACAGATTGGAAAGCGGGGTGAGGCAAGGTGGAATAAGTTCACCGGCGCTTTTCAATCTTTACATGAATAAGCTGATCGTTGAGCTCAGCAACACCGGAGTGGGTTGTTCCATAGATGGCACCGTTGTTAACAACATAAGTTATGCGGACGACATGGTGTTGCTGTGCCCATCGATTAGTGCGCTCAATAGGCTTCTTGGCATCTGTGAGAGGTATGCGGTGGCCCATGGTCTAAGGTACAACACTTTAAAAAGCGAGCTGCTGGTCTTTAAAGCTAAAACCAAAACTTACAAAGTTCCACCGGTTTTGCTTTATGGCACTCCGCTTAAACAAGTGCAAAATTTTAAGTACCTGGGCCATTGGGTCACGGATACACTCAAGGATGACCTTGATTTAGAGCGGGAGCGCAGGGCGGTGTGCGTTAGGGCTAATATGCTTGCCCGCAGGTTTGCTAGGTGTACCAAGCAGGTAAAAGTTACTCTTTTTAAAGCCTATTGTAACTCTCTGTACACCTGCAGCCTGTGGTCGCATTACACCCAAGGAGCTTACAGGGCCCTGCGCACCCAGTATAACAACGCCTTCAGGTGGCTGATGGGGCTGCCACGTCACTGTAGTGCTTCGGGGATGCTAGCGGAGGCAGGGGTGGGTAGCTTCTCCAGTATTGTCAGAGGGCGCATTGCCTCTCTTCTCCATCGAGTGCGGGGCAGCCCCAATTGCCTCATGCAGACGGTTGCGGGGAGACTGGACGTGGACAGTGCTATTATGCAGCACTGGACGCGCGTCCAACTCTCAAAAGATACGCAACTGTCTAACGTACATTTAATTCAATTTTAATTTTAACTAACTAATATAATTATAAGACCAATGTTACTAGCACTATGTGGGCAACGCCTGAAATAAATGTTTTTTTTTTTTTTTTTTTTTTTTTTTTTATTGATCATATTTCCCGCTTTTACTCTTCTTTCAATATCCGCGTCACATTTCCCATCTCTCGTAAACAAAGAACCTAAATACACAAATTCATCCACTTGATCCACTTTTTCATCTCCAATCATTATTTCACATTCTGTAACAGTTACATCCCTCTCCACAACCATCACTTTCGTCTTTTTAACATTCACTTTCATACCTTTCCTTTTAAACGCCTCATTCATCAGAGTTACCATTTGTTGTAAGTAGTCCGCAGATGATGCAAGGAGAACTTGATCATCAGCATACAACAAAGTTTTAAAAACTGACTCATTCATCCTGAATCAGAACTGTAATTGTGCACGAATATACATATACGTCACGCCAACAAAGTGGTAATATAAAATGTTGAAAAAAAATATTTCCTTGTGTACTTCCCTGACACGTGACGTGGGGATGTATTTTTTTTCTCGTCTACCCCATAGCGTGGGTTGTCGTTGAATAGGTCTTTCAAAACCATTCCGAGATTATGTGGACAACTTTTCGATAAAGGGAACCGTTTATGAAATATCAAGCTTCGAAGCGCAAATTTTTGTGAGAGTCAAGTGTCCCCCCCCCCTCTACAGCCAAAAGTACAAATACAAGCTCACGTGTTTATTCCCAGAGTGGGGTAGGCAGAGCTACAGAATTACCAACCACTCCGAAAACCTGTTGACAACTCTGTGACTCACACTCACTCACTCACTAAAACATTTTGCACAATCAGGCTAAGTTGTTTACCAGTATCTTAGTGACAGGTTGCAATCCTAATACCAAATACTAAAAATCTGAAAAATACCTTCAATAAAAGATTCATTAAACGGAAAACTATCACGACTAGGTTAACTTAATTAGATCATCGGATACAGGCGACTAAGTGTTTATACCTACTAAAAATCACCTAAGGCAGCACCAAATAACTTTAAATAGAAAATAAGTTCCTACATATTGTTTTTTATGTTTGTCGTGGCTTCGGAACCCAACACTGAGCATGGTCTGACATGCTCTTGCCAGGTGTTTTTAAGTAAATTGTAGATGGATAGACAGATAGATAAACATCTTTATTCTTCACAAACATGCACATGGCTATTAAAGCCAAGTATAAACTACAAATAAAATACAATTAACGGTATGAAACTAACAATAATTTATAAAGTAAATATTCAAACCATTTCGTTAGAAAAATATGTAGTGATATCCATAATAATTACGGATATCGTTCCACATTATTTTGACGTGATTTGCATCCGTCAACCGTGGCAGTTACAGTGGCGTTACCTGTGGCAGGTGCTGAATTGTGTATGTAAGGTCTAACATACGCAATTCAGCACCTTCCACAGGTAACAAATATTTGTGAGACGAGCACACATTATTAGTTCTGAGTCTTGAGAGTTGTCTATGCAGTTAATGTAAGTATTTTTCTAAATAAGAATGTTTTATCGTTGTCTAGTGACCATTCGGGGTAACTTTGATATATGGGGTTTTGTACAGTCGAAGTCATAAATATGTTTACACTTTAGTACCTTGTAACTTTATTCACTTTGACAATTTCATATGACAGCTTAAACATGACGGTACATAGACAAGGTACTAATGTGTAAACATATTTTTGACTTCGACTGTATGTTGCCACTTCCAGCGCTTTTGTTTTAAGGAAAACCAATTACTTCGGTAAATATCAAGGGGTCATTACGGTACAGTTTGTGTCGAGTTGTCGACCGATGATGGGTCGTACTCTTGAAACCTTAGTTGTGCCACAGATATTATAAAGTTTAAAATAAATCTGAAGCTACCGCACCCAACCGCAATCCACCTAATACTATATCATGTTATTTAGAGGGTAAGGCTAAATTGGCTTCGAAGAAGTTCGGTGTGCGCAACAGATCAAGACAGTATTTCACTCTAGCGCCCACCGCCACCAGCTGTACAAGGCGCAGGTTCGGCCGCTTATGGAATACTTCTCTTACCTGTTGGCTGGTGCTCCCCAGTGCCAATATCTCTCGTGCTTACCTTCGTGCGTGTTAACTTCGTGCTTCTGACCGGCTTCACTCCTTGGCGCTGCGTAGAGATATAGCCTCACTCTGCATTCTCTATCGCTTGTACAACGGGGAGTGCTCCGAGGAGCTGTTCGGATTAATTCCCGCCGCAACCTTCCGCCTTCGTCCTACGTGACAGAATTTCCACCACCATCATTTAGATGGTTGGCAGTCCACAACTGTGCGTTTCACACGGAATTTCCTGCCTCGCAGAAAAAACTGTGGAATGGTCTGTCGCCTGCGGTATTTCCGGACCGTTACGACCTTCCAACCTTCAAGAAATGAGCGCACTCTCATTTGAAAGGCCGGCAACGCACCTGTGACTCCCTCTGGTGCTGCAGGTGTCTATGGGTGACGGTAATCGCTGACCATCAGGCGATCCGCCTGCTCGTTTGTATACCAAAAAAATAACAAAGAAATCGAAGATAGGGAAAAACAAGGTAAAATTTTACATCATGAACGCTCAAACTGTCGTGAATTATAAAAACCAGAACCTAAAGTATCGCTGTACTTGTTTTCAAAAAATCAGGCCGGCAATTAAGACATACACAGACAGGATATTTAGAATAATAATAATATTAAGGATAAGTCACCTGATTTTGTTTAAAAATATTAACATCAATTACATGTCTAGTCTATAACAACAAGTTATGACTAAGCTCTAAACACTTTTTAAAATATGACAAAGGCGTGTACAAAAAAAGTATGAAACTTATTTCCATTTATGAAACAGAGTTGTTAAAAGATGATAAAAACGAAATCATGTTAACAGATCAGAAGGTCTTCTGTGCAAGCGGCCATGAAACTTTCGAAGGAGAAAATTACGACTTATCAAGAACCCAGAGCATACTGTCAGGGTAAGAGCGCTTCGGATTTGTTATGTATTGGGAGATCAAGTAAAGAACGATCTTGCTTCTTAGATATTTTAATAACGACTGTCGTCAAGTTGGAGTCCGCCTACCCACATTTGTTAAATCTCTTAAGTCTACCCACCACCAGTATTACCATACACTACATTACTTCCCCTTCTTATGTTGTTATTTGACGAATAAGTGGGGCTAACAACTTTAATAACACAAAGTTACAAACTGCCCTGTTTATGTGGCTATGCGAGTATTTATGTTTACGTAATTGATCTTCATACTAACAGAATTGTGACTAGGTACTATACATATATATATAATACTTCCTAATTGTTAATAATATCTGTTTGGCTCTGTACAGTGTCTACGTGTTACTTAAGTTACAGGTAAACTTCGTCAATTCCGTAGCGGATAACCGGCAACCTAGTACGCTGGGGCCGGGTACTCGCTACAGACTCGGGATTCGGGATATTATAATTAAACGCCGCGTGGGGAGACACCTGTGCGCGCTGGGTTTTGTTAGCCTGCGGGGGCGCGGTGCAGGCGCGGCGCCCGGGGGCCCTCGCCAGCGCTCCGCGCGCCTCGCTAGCCGGTGCAGCGATGCGCGCACGCATCTGGTTCATGTGCCTTGACACCACTTGTCCCTCCTCCGTCCGGATTTTAAAGTTATTGTTGCCTATCTTTTGAACAATGGTTGCCGCGGTCCATTTTTTTCCCTTGCGAAAATCCCGAACCCACACCATGTCCCCAATTTCTCCATACCTAGCAGTCTGCGGTCCGTGAGTTATTTCCGTTAATTTCTTCTCGGCCACCGTGTCAAATAGACCTCCCTTCAATAAGTCAAGTCTAGTTTTTAGCTGACGACCCATCAATAACGCGGCTGGTGACTCATCGGTGGTGCAATGTTTAGCGTTACGGTACTCCAAAAGGAAGCGTTGCAAGAAAATATGAGTACTTACATTTTCTTTCGCGGCTTTTTTTAAACATTTTTTTACGGTACGTACCGCGTTCTCTGCCTCGCCGTTAGAGGCGGGGTGGTAGGGCGCAGAGGTCATGTGCTTGATACCGTTCTTTCTTAAGAATAATGCAAATTCTTCACTGCTAAATGGTGGCCCGTTGTCTGTGACCAATTTAGATGGGATACCGAACCGAGCAAACAATTCGCGTAGCCTATCAGTAGTCGCGCTGGCTGTAGTGGTAGTCATTGGGAAAACTTCAATCCATTTGGAAAAACTATCTACTACTACAAGATATGTTTTGTTATTATGTGACAAAAAATCAAGATGTATTCGGTCAAATGCCTTTTTGGGCATCGTCCAAGGCACAAGAGGCACTCGCGGGGGCGCATCAGCTGTTTCCGCACATATGCGGCACGAGTTACAGAGCTGCTCGATATCTAAATCTATTCCGGGCCACCAGACGTAACTTCGCGCGATGCCTTTGCACTTGACGATGCCCAGATGGCCGCCGTGTACCTCGGCCAGCACCGCTCCCTGCAGCGCCGCCGGCACCACGACTCGTGAGCCCCAAATCAAACACCCCCCTTCTACATTGAGCTCGTCTCGCCTCTTATAAAATGGAGCCAGCTCAGTGGATACACCAGATGCTGGCCAACCTGTCTTAATAAATTCTACTACTAATTTTAATGTTTTATCATTCGACGTCTCCCTTTTAACGTCTAACGCTCGAATTGGGAAATTGTTTTCAATGAAATGTATGAAACTGCAATCGTCACTGACATCGTTCTTGCTATCCAAAGGCAGTGGCAAACGCGACAAGCCATCCGCAACGTTATCCGCTGACCTGACGTACTCAATATCGTATCGGTAGCCAGACAATAATATTGACCACCTGATTAGTCGACCGGCAGCCGTTGATGGAATGTCTGCTTTAGCACCGAAAATGGCAACTAGTGGTCGATGGTCCGTGCGCAGTGTAAAGTGGCGACCGTACAGATAGGTGTGGAATTTTTTTACCCCGAAAACTATGGACAGAGCTTCCCGGTGTATTTGGCTGTAGTTGCGCTCGGCATCGTTGAGTGCCCGCGACGCGTACGAGACAGGGCGCTCGCCCTCCGGCGTGCGGTGGAGGATGACCGCGCCTATCCCCGTCCCACTCCCATCACAGCAAAGTATTAACGGCAGCTTTTCACTGTAATGTATGAGTACGGGGCTACTTGTCAACGCTTCTTTAATCTTTTGAAACGAGTCTACTTGATCTTGGCCCCACTCCCAACTGCAACCCTTCTTTAATAATTTATATAGAGGAGATAAAATGTTGCTAAAATCTTTAATAAATTTTGAATAAAAGTTAATCATGCCCAAAAATGATTTCAATTGTGATGTGTTCTCAGGTGTGGGGGCCTCCAATATGGGCTTTACTTTATCACTGTCAGTTGTAACACCCTTTTCAGAAATAATAAAACCTAAGTATTTAACCTCTTTTGCGAAAAAGGTACATTTTTCTTCGCGAAGTGTTAGCCCGGTGTGCGCAAACCGACTTAAAACCTTTCTTAAATTATTTAAATGGTCGAATTCGCTGCTTCCAGTAATCAAAACGTCATCCTGATAAACGGCTACATTGGCGATCCCCGACACTACCTGTTCTATAACACGCTGGAAAATAGACGCCGCCGACGCGACCCCGTACACTAGTCGATTGTACGCATACAGACCGCGATGCGTGTTGACTACAGTGTACTTTTTAGACTCTTCGCTGAGCTCGATTTGCATGTAGGCTTCTTTCAAATCAAGTTTAGAGAACCGTTTTCCCCCATTCAGGTTGTTGAATAGTTGCTCGGCCCGCGGGAGGGGGTACTTGTCGACCTCTAACACGGGATTTAGTGTGGATTTATAATCGCCGCAAATTCGAAGGCTACCATTGTTCTTAACAACAACAACTAAAGATGAAGCCCAATCGGAGGAAGGAACTGGTGTTATAATACCTGCGCGCTCCATGCGCTCCAGCTCGGCGTCGACAGGCGCGCGGAGCGCCAGCGGCAGCGGGCGCGCGCGGCGGAACACGGGCCGCGCGCCCGGGCGCACGCGCAGAGTGGCCCGCGCACTCACGTGCCTCCCCAGTGACGTGCTAAACACCTCCTTATGCTCTCGCACTAAATCTAGCTTGTTAAATACACTGTGCTTTTGTTCATTATTTTTAATCACTAACACCGAATTTGACGCGATGACGTTCATTTGTAACGATTTTAACCACTCCCGACCTAATAACGGCACGCTGCCCTTTACAATGACGTGTAGGTCGAGTTGTGTTTTTATGTTCTGATACTCGACAGAAACATTTATTTTTCCGAGGGATCGGATCGGTCCTCCATCATATCCGTTTAACTTTACGCTGTCTGGCGTCAACACTCGATGGGCAAACAATTCCCTGTAAGTAGCTTCGCCGACACAAGCGTATGGTGAGCCGGTGTCGACGTGCATGCGGAGCCTCGTCCCGTCGACGACGACCTCCGCGGTGACGGGCTCCCGCCCCGTCAGCTCCACGTGGTACAGGCCCGACGAACCGTCCTCTTCGCCTGGTTCCTCGCAGTCCTCATACCTACTGTTATCTGAGTCGTTATCTTGTTGGATTCCCAGTATATTCATGTTGTCTGCGTAATTTATGTTGCGTAAATTAGGACACGCCTTCTTCAAATGTCCTCTTTTTAGACAAGCCTTGCACACGTACTCTT